>JAJEJO010001748.1:124113-287313 GCA_020662805.1 Glaucomys volans
CATTGCCCTGTGTACATGTATGAATGCACAGATGGTGTGACTCTACTTTTTGGACAACCAGAGAAACAATAGCTGTACTCCTTTTGTGTTCAATGAATCAATAAGGAAATTAAAAAAAATTACATGCCATTATAGCCAGGCACAGTGACACACATCTGTAATCCCATCTGTTTGGGAGACTGAGGCAGGAGGATCATAAATTCAAAGCCAGTCTCAGCAACTTAGTGAGGCCCTAAGCAATTTATCAAGACCCTGTCTCAAAAAAGTTTAAAAGGGCTGAGAATGTGGTTCAGTGGTTAAGCACCTGGGTTCAAATAATAATAATAATAATAGTTATTATTATGTGCCATTTTTAAATGTTTAATTTTGTCTATGAAAGTAAAATCTACTAGATTGGGGATTAAGCAGTGTAAAAAGATAGGGAATGAACTTTTCCCATATTCACAAAAATACAGTCAAAATAACATCATGTTCCAAATAAGTAACCGCAATTTAATTTTCCTCCTCAATTCACTCAATCCTAATTCATTCTTCCTGCTTGATCTTGCATCAAGCATTCTTCTTTAATGAAGTAGATTTACTTCAGAACTGAAACGTCTTGGAAATCTTGTCTTGATCCACTGTTACAACCTAAAAGTTGTTGAAGAATTAACAACTCAGCAGTCTAAATTTTCAGTTCTATGGTTTGAAGATATCTGAGGGTTAGACATCAGACAGAGTCCTTCCCAAAAGTCTTCAGCAAACATAAAGGAACAAAATTCTGTTTAAAATTTGATTACTGCACCATTTTGCAACCCCACCAACATGTGTACAAGGATTCCAGTTTTCTACATCCAGGATGGTGGTTTGGTGAGGTAATTGAGATTTAAGAGGCAGGGGCTATTAAGAGGTCCTTAGGTCACTGACCTTGGGAAGATTAAGGTATCTCTTGTGCAACCTCTTTGTAGTTCTCATGAGAGGGTGTTAAGACAGTTTGAAATTGGCTCTACTCAGCTCTCTGGCTTTCTATATGAACATATAATCACTTGCACATTACCATTTGTCATGATATAATGCAGCCAATAGGGCTTTCATCAGAACTAAGCCAATGAAGGTAACATGTTCTTGAATCTCCAAAACTGTGAACTAAATAAACCTCTTATCTTCTTAAGAATCCATCACAAGGTATTTCATTATAGTAATGAAAAATTGATTGATATAATAAGTAATCTCTAATCTTCATGAAGAGCTTGAAAACCAATATATCCTTTAACAAGGAGAAAATCGAATTTGGATAATACATTAGCAAATATTGGAGAGTAAGATTTTTATAAGCTTTCTTTAAATTAATAAGCTAATCAAAATTGAGCCAAATGATGTCAGAACAAAAAAGGTAGAAAAAGAAACTCAAAAAATCTCATATTTGGGAACTGGAAGATTTAATATCATGAAAATGATAATACTTCTCAAATTGAGCTATAAATTTAATGCAATCCCATCAAATTTCCAGGTATCTTTCTTGCAGAAATGGACAGATTCAAAACCTCATGTGGATAAGGAAGGGATTTGTAATAGCCAAAATGATAATTTAAAACAATAACAAACCTAGGGACTCATACATCTTTATTTCAAAATTTACTGCATAGCTATAAACAATCAAGATAGTGAGGTCCCATCATAAGCACAGATAAACAGATCAATGGAATAGAATTTAGAGTCTCTATGCTATCTTGATTTTGTTATTACACATTGCATGCATATATCAAATAAAGATGTACAATTAAAATAATGTTTTACTATAAAAATAAGAAAAAATTGGAAATCCATAAATAAATCTACCCAAATCAGGACAATGCCATGATTTTAGGCATGAATAATCAGATAAAAATGTAGCACTTTTTAATGAGATAGAAATGTTGAAGGGATAAATTTTGGAATAAATAATAGATATGTTTTAGAAAAAAAGAATTCATTTTTGTGACTGAATCTGGTAAAAAAAATTCTTGCATATGAAAATAAAAGCACAATTAACCAAAAATTTTTAAGAATTGTATTTTATCAAAACTAAACACTTTTGTGCATCACAGCACACTACCATGTATGAAAAAGTAACTCGCACAATGGGAGAAATTTTTTGCAAATCATACATCTAGTATGATCTGGAATAGATAAAGGACTCTTAGAACTCAGTAATAAGGTTAAAACAACTGAATTAGAAGATGGAAGAAGGAATTAAACTTATTTAAATAACATGCTCAAATGGCCAAAAAGACCATGAAAAGATGCTCAACATCATTATTTGTTAGGGAAATGTAAATCAAACCACAATGAGATACCCTTTCATATCTACTACTATTGCTATACTTTTACAAAAATTAAAAATAGGACAAGTATTGGTGAAGATGTGAATACATACTGGTGAGAATTTCAAATAGTTCAGACCTTGTGGAAAATGGTCTTTCAGTTCTTCAATGTTTAATATCAAGTCATCATATGACCCACAATTCACTCCTGTGTATATTCTCAAGAGAATTGAAAACATGCTCTTGCAAAAACTTGTACACAAATATTCACAACACAATATTCAAAATAGTAAAAAATGTACAAAACTCAAATATCCATTAACTGATGAATGGACAAACAAATGTAATATATTCATACAATGGAATATTTATCACTAATATGAATAGATGATTGATAAATGCTATAACATAAACTTTGAAAGCATAAAAGAAACTACACACAAAAGACCATATGTATGATGATTCTACTTATCTGAAATGTCCACAGTAGGTAAACTAAACAATGATACATTTGTAGGGTTTGCATTTCCATTTGACATACAAGGAAACTGAAACAAAACTTCCCACTGGAAATAACTAGAAAAAACTTGAAATGATTGGCACATACATACTTTTTGCCAAAGGTATCAAAAAACTAAACCGGAATTATTACAATTCCAAGATTCAGTGGTAAAATCGCACTCCTGGACTTCAAGTTCTTTGGGAGCATGGACACTGAATACCCTGTTCCATATTGTATTTCCATCACCACAATAGCACTTAATACACAGGAAGACTCAAAAAAAATGTTCTTAATGTGAACTTTAGTGTCCAATCAGCAACAAGGAAAGATAGAAGCAACTGAAGTCTGATGGGATTGACACTGTTGATGAAATAGCCAAATGGGATCTTGGATAACCCCTTTCTGACATCTCTTTCATCTGTCCCTCCTTCAATGGCAGGTACCTGTTTTTAATAATTTTATTCCAGGACCAGGAATCCACTATCAAAAAAAAAAAAAAACCCCTCCAAAACCTGACCTTCCTGACCTTCTGGGACCTTCGTCCCAGAAACGAATCTGTACTGATGAGTTACTATCACAGCGACACATCCCATCACCTTCAAATGCAGTTTCCTTTATTATTTGCAAGTGAGAATTTTGAGGAGAAAGTTTCATTGAAAATCCCTCATCAGAAGTTTGCAGTGGAAAGTTCATTTTAACAAGAATATGAATTTTATCCTTCAGGAATACCTCAGAGC
This sequence comes from Glaucomys volans, assembly GCA_020662805.1. NCBI lineage: Eukaryota > Metazoa > Chordata > Mammalia > Rodentia > Sciuridae > Glaucomys > Glaucomys volans. The sequence goes on from JAJEJO010001748.1 coordinate 127,635, forward strand.
CTGTTAGAATTTAGCCTTGAAAAGAATGAAGCAATTACTGAGAGCAATGACCCTTTTGGGGAACCTGTGCCCAACTCCGACCTCTAATAAACGACAGGGTGGGGCTTGTTTGCAAATAGCAACCACATAAAGCCTGGTCAATGTGGAGAGTCTCAGAGATCAAGCTGAGGGCAAGGTGTTGGGTACAACACAGTCCCTGAGTTTGTCCCTCACTATGGGAAAAGACAAACTTCCTCCTTTATGTCTCGTGTTACTTCTTGTCCTGTTTTCTGCCAATGATTCAGACTCTGCAGAACCGTAAGTCTCACTCCAATTGCCTTAAGACCCTATTTCAATCTCTCTTTTATCTTTACTTTGCCTTTTCTATTAAATGCTACCTTCCCACTCCTTAAGGTACCTTCCAATCAAAGATTATCTTATAAATCCTTTTTTTCCTTTCATGTATCCTCAACTCCTGATATCATTTCTTTCTGGTGGGCCAACCATCATAAATATAAGAAGTGGTCACTAGGATTTGAAACTCCATACTCACGAAGGTTCTTTTGGACAGAAGGCACTGAACATAAAAATACCAGAGGGTATAGTGGGGTGTAACTTAACTCACAATGTAGGCCAAATTTGTACAGAAAGGATAGCTCCTTTATCATTTTATCATTTATCAAGTCTGCATGAGAAGTCCACAATTACTGCTTAACAGGGAAAAAATAAATTTAGCCCTATCCAATTTTAAATTTGATGAAATACAATAATTGTATTTCCTCTTTCTCCAGTTCCTCTCCAAGATAGTGTCTAGAGAGTTATAGTCTCTATTACCTTCTGGAGGAGAAGAGGGTCAGAAGACCTTGGCCTCAGACTTTTCTCTCTCTTTGGGCACTGTCAATCTGATTTCTTTTTACCTGCTAGCATGGACTGTTGGACTCATTAGACAGCTGGTTTCTCTCAGCTTGATCAAGACCTAAAAGTCCTCTGGTTGACTCTATCTAGAACCCTTGACTTTCTACCACATTCTACATCCGTAAAGTCACTATTGTTCCAACACAGCTTATGCTGCAGGGTCAGCTTGCTCCTTTGCAGTTTAGGCTCATTTGAGGGCCCTGGTCTCAACCAAACTACCTTTACATTCCTCGCATTCCTCCTTGGATCTGATAAGAAAACATTGGCACTGAGGTGTCCCTGGGAGGTTACCCTTCTAACCCTCCTTTGCCTATGCACACTGTATTCCTAGATGACTTTGATAAAGTTACATTCCAGACTAATAGAGGGCAGCCTCCAGAATTCAAATGCTAGACAGGTAAGAGGGTCCTCTGTCCTTTGTTACTCTTATTCATCTGCCACAATTGGCCCTGTTCAGGTCAAAGTACAGGAAGCAGGAATTTTAGACTCTGACCAACTAACTTTCCTGTCTTCCTTAGGCTTCTCCTTTGCACAATTCTCCAGCAACCATTACAGGTGAATTTCTCTCCCAACATTCCTCTACCTCATCTGCAACTGCAGATACATCAACTCCCACTGTTCCCCATCCAGAGAGCATTTGATTATAGGTAGAGGTATGTGGTTTTCTGAATGCAGGCTGAATGGAAAAAGCAACAGGTACTTATTGGGTTCAGAAACACTAAGCAGGGCTGGGGATTTAGCTTGGTTGGTAAAGTGTTTGCCTTGCAAGCACAAGGCCCTGGGTCAATCCCCAGCACTGCTAAAAAACAAAAACCAAAACAAACAAAAAAAAAAACAGAAACGCTAAGCAGTTTCTGTTCTCAAATGCAGTCTACACTATACAGGATTATCCCATTCATTGAAAATCACCATTTAGCAAATAGTAGTAAGCCCCATTATCATAAACAAAAAGGATATTTTCTCTACCCAGTGAAGAAAATCCTACCTTATCACTCCAGCATTAGACTTTGATGTGACAATTGAGAGAGAATGACAGAGACCAAGTAGCCATTTTCCTCTGTTTGGGACAGTAAACTTCTAGGAGACTTAAGTTTCAAAGGAACAGGTGAAAAATAAGAAATTAAAAGTTACCAGTTTAATATTTATGAAATTTAGCTCCTACTCCAAATGCAAATATTGAAAATGCAAACATTTACAATTGAGAAATATATTAAAACACGGTTGCTCACTACAGGTGAAATCTTGGGCAAATTACTCAACCTCAGTGGGTCCCAACTTTAGTATCTATTAGATGAATATTAACCAAGGCCTCATGAAATAGTTGTTTAAAACATCAATTACGTATAATTAAATTTTAAATTGTTATTAAGCTTAAAGAATAGAATACTATATTGAGTAAATTACACACTGATGTCTCCTTTTCTACTAAGATCAAAGAACTAGAGGAAAAAACTGGATGGGAAGGCAAAAATAATAAATATTTATCATGTATCATATCCTTGAAAGAATAGTACACAAGATCTCAGAAAATTCAGGTGCCCAGGGAAGGGTAAGATGGGAAATACAAACTGAATGACCATGGGTAAGTTACTTAATTACCATGACCTTCTCTTTTTTATAATAAAAATTTAGTACTCATGCAAAAAATATGAGATTTAAATTATTTAAGAGTGACCCTAAAGATTCATGGCATATTGTTTTGTCAAGAAACTCTTGAAAGCACATAAAGCAAGATCGACGTGCAAGAGCAGAGCACTTGGAGAATGAGAGAACACAGTTCAATTTGTACCGTGTTTGTATTCCACAGATCAAATGTCTTCAGTAGTCTCCCCTCCAACTCTCTGCTCTTAATATAGCAAAGTAATATGATTCTTGTACCAAGTTTTCTATTGAAAAAAATTAAGGTATGAGTTTATGTTGATGATAGATGGGCAAAAGTAGTATAAAAGTATAAGAAAATAACAGTCCTTAATTGTAAATTAGCTACAGAATCTCCATCTCATTGCTCTTGGTCCATTGACTCTTGGTCCAGAACTGATTGCAGCTATAAATACCTATTGTTCTGGAAAACACAGAAGACCATGCTCATTACTGTAGGTTCTTCTCTGATTTAGCTTCTTACCTTCCCAGACACTACATGGTGCTGGTCCCTTCCCTGCTCCACACTGGGACCCCTGAGAAGGGCTGCCTCCTTCTGAGCCACCTGAATGAGACAGTAACTGTAAGTGCTTCTCTGGAGTCTCTAAGCCAAAACAGAAGCCTCTTCACTGACCTGGTGGTGCAGAAGGACTTTTTCCATTGCATCTCCTTCACTGTGAGTACTAAAATACTGGCCGCCATGCCTGTCTAATTGAATTCTGCTGGTCCTGGTGATAGAAGTCTGGCGTTCAATCCCAAGTAATGACTTTAAGATTGTAGTTATGTCTTCTACAGAGACCATAGATAGTGTTCCCCTACAAAGCATGCATCTTCCACTAAAGGAGAAATATTTTCTAAATGCCAAAGTTCAATTTAATTCCTAAACAAAAATCCTGTTGCCCACAAAAATAGTATAATATAGAGGAGTTTTCCCACTTTGATACATAATTTTCTCTGTAAGGGGAGGTTTGGACATTGCCTAGAAGCAATGCCTACAGGTTATACAAAGATAATTCTGCATTCAGTGCAACCTTTTTCTTGTGGTGGGTGTTAGATGCCATCTGAATGTTTTAATACCTGCAAAATACTCCAAGCAAACATCCAGTACCTCTTTGAGGTTGCCTAATGGGTCATGCTCAGTTCTTATATTCTCCCACGTTTTTTTTCAGGACAAATAATATTCATAGACTCAGTTAAAAGAAATATGTTTTAATAACTAGAAGTCTATTTCAGTCAACCCTTTGCTGCTGTGATCAAAACACCTGATGACAATTCAGAAAAGGAAAAGTTTATTTTCAGCTCATGATTTCGAGGTTTCAGCTCATGGTTTCAGACCATGGTTGGTTGACATGGTTAGCATCTAGGAAGCAGAGACAGAGAGAGAGATAGAAACAGAGAGGTAGAGGAGTAAGGGCCAAGATATTGTCACAGAGGGCACACCTCCAGGGACCTACCTTCTCCAGCCATGCCCACCTGACTATATTTACCACTCAGTAGCCCATTCAAATTATTGATCCACCAAGTGGATTAATCCACCTATGAAGTTACAGTTCTCAAAATCTAATCTGAGCCCTTCTGAATACTGTTGCATTACCTAACACATGAAATTTGGGGGACATTTCTAGATACAAAGCATAACAAAGTCTATAAATATCTTCACACAGATATTTGAGTTCTGCTGATGGTAGCTCTTACTGATGTATTTCCCCTATTTCTTATGTTAATATTTTCATTCCTATATCCAGAGAAATGGTCATCTCTGCCAAGCTGCTTTTAAACTAAAGGACAGATAGTAAATAATAATGAAGAACTCAGAAGAAATGGGTGTTGAGTTCCTTAGTCATAAAAATATCTTGTTTTTAAGCTGCCGAGGATCTTATCTTCTTCAGAAGTGGGATTCCTCACTATCCAAATAAAGGGAGCTACACAAAATTTCAGGAAGAGGAACACAGTGCTAATAAAGAATGCTAAAAGTCTGGTCTTTGTCCAGACAGACAAGCCCATCTACAAACCGGGTCAGACAGGTACGTAAGGAAATTTCCTCAGCCAGGGCAACACTGAGAAGGAAGGGCCACCTCCCCTGCAGGTTTTCCAGCCAAAGTCACCATTATCCCAATCCTTTAGTTTCTTGACTTATAACCCAAATCATCTATTTTTTTTTCTGAATCTTATGAGGGAATTTGTTTTTTAGTGAGATTTCGTGTTGTCTCCCTGGATGAAAATTTTCACCCCCAAAATGAACTGGTAAGCATCCTATGTCTATGAATTGGGGGTTGGGGATAGACAGGAATACTTGTCCAAAGCCAGGCAGGAAGGTCCAAGGAGAGCAGGAAGATCAAAGACATTCCTTTTGGAACCTGTCTTCAGCTTCACCACAGATCTAGAGTCTCGTACAGGACAAAGGTGAGGGACAAGGGATGAGGAAGTCTTTTAAGAGTAATTAATCAATCTGATAATAGCTACATTTATTGATCTGAGTATATTGCAATAAAAATAATGAAGAGGTACAAGAAAGAATTTTGTTGCAATTTATATAAATATTCTCATTGAGTTTATGATTTAAAAAACAAGTTTCATTTCTGAATATATGTAAAATTTATTTATTACAATTTTATTACATATACTATACATTAAATATATATATATTAGAAAATATATACAATATAGAGTTGGATGTGCTAATTGAGTATCACTTCCTCCAACTGGTCTTCAACATTATGACAAAGGAACAAAGCTACTTTTTATTAGTTTTAATTCACACAATAATTGTACATATTTATGGAGCACAGGATAATAATTTGATACATATATATAATATGTAATAATCAAATCAGGGACATTAGAATTTCCATCTCTCTCAGCATTTATTATTTCTTTGAACACCTCTCTTCTAGTAGAAGTATAGTCTTGGTTTGCTTTTAATCAAATAATTGTGGAAATTCTCTTCCTACTGAGTCTAAGTCAAAATGACATATAAATTTATGAATATACTTCTTGTATGAAAGTAAATACTATAGTCATATATTCATTGGAAGGATATAAGTATTCAAATCACATTATTAAATAACATTTTTCAGGAAAATGGCAACACATAGTAATAACCACATTCCTTCTTTTCTTTTTTCCTATAGATTCCACTGATATACCTTGAGGTAAGCATCACAAAAGAAATTCGTATTTTGTTGTGTTAGGAAGTTCGCATATTCCTCCTCCCTGAAGCCCAGTTTACTGTATTTTATCTTCCTTCTATATTTGCCTTTCCCAAAGGCAATGCTAAAGACCACCCCCAAATCATTGGTGATGTTCAAGGACTATCATAACTTAATGATTACTCCCTGTGCTTCTTGTTTTCCTTTAGAACCCAAAAAGAAATAGAATTGCACAGTGGCAGAGTCTCAAGTTAGAAAGTGGCCTCAGACAACTCTCCTTTCCCCTCTCATCAGAGCCCATTCAGGGCTCCTACAAAGTGGTGGTACAGAAAGAATCAGGTGGACCAGCAGAGCACTCCTTCACTGTGGAGGAATTTGGTATGGATAATACAAGAGAGAAAGAGCAGGATTTTTTTGGTACACAAAAAATAAGTTCACTTAAATCATTTGAATTTTCCAAAGGTATGTTGAACTTGAACTAGAGTCAGCCATGTTTGTCTCTGAAGAAAGCCATCATGATTATGTTGAACAAAGAAACTCAAAAGAATTTGTAAAATCATTTCAGTATGCTTGTTATTCTTTGATGAGTAGAAAAATTTTTACCTAAGTAAAACTATCATCATCTGTTAAAGCCAATGAAATCTACTGTGGCTACAGAGTCCATTTTAACTGATTCTGCATGGATTGTTAAATCATGCCATCTTAAAGTAGTGCATTGAAAAATGCATCTAACAATTCAGATTATCATTTGCGGGAAAATTATAGATGTATTAAAAATATTTGCATTTCTAGTAGATGTTCACCAACCTCTCTTTTTACCATTATCTCTATTAACAGTGCTTCCCAAGTTTGAAGTCAAGGTCCAAGTGCCAAAGATAATCAGTATCCTGGATGAGAAAGTGAACATATCAGTATGTGGGATGTGAGTTCTTTTTTTTTTTAAATTTACTTATTGATTCATTGAACACAAATGGGGTACAGCTATTGTTTCTCTAGTTGTACACAAAGTAGAGTCACACCATCTGTGCATTCATACATGTACACAGGGCAATGATGTCTGTCACACATTCTGTTATTATTACCCCCCCACCTCGACCCCACCCCTCCCTTCCCTCTATTCTATCTATCCCTCCTTCTTTTCCCCCCCCCCCCCCCCCGGCATTATGCATCATCATTCACTTATCAGAGAGACCATTTGGCCTTTGGATTTTTGAGATTGGCTAATCTCACTTGCATAACAGTCTCCAACATCATCCATTTACCTACAAATGCCAGAATTTTATTCTTCTTTATGGCTGAATAATACTCCATTGTGTATATATACCACAGTTTCTTTACCCATTCATCTATTGAAGGGCATCTAGGTTGGTTCCATAATCTAGCTATTGTGAATTGAGCAGCTATGAACACTGATGTGGCTGCATCACTGTAGTAATCTGATTTTAAGTCCTTTGGGTATAGGTCAAGGAATGGGATAGCTGGGTCAAATGGTGGATCCATTCCAAGTTTTCTAAGGAATCTCCACACTGCTTTCCAGAGTGGTTGCACCAACTTGCAATCCCACCAGCAATGTATGAGTTTACCCTTTTCCCCACATCCTCGCCAACACCTGTTGTTGCCTGTGTTCTTAATAAGAGACATTCTAATTGGGGTAAGATGAAATCTTAAGGTGGTTTTGATTTGCATTTCTCTTATAACAAGGGATGTTGAACATTTTTTCATAAATTTGTTGATTGCTTGTAGATCTTCCTCTGTAAAGTGTCTGTTCATTTCCTTGGCCCATTTATTGATTGGGTTCTTAGTGTTCTTGGTGTAAAGATTTTTGAGTACTTTGTAGATTCTGGAGATTAGTGCTCTATCTGAAGTGTGTGTAGCAAAGATTTTCTCCCACTCTGAAGGCTCTCTCTTCACATTGCTGATTGTTTCCTTTGCTGAGAAAAAATTTTTTAGTTTGACTCTATCCCAATCATTGATTCCTGCTTTTATTTCTTGTGCTTTGGGAGTCATGTTAAGGAAATCTGGTCCTAGGCCAACGTGATGAAGATTTGGACCTATTTCCTCTTCTATTAGGTGCAGAGTCTCTAGTCTAATTCCTAGGTCCTTGATCCACTTTGAATTGAGTTGTGTACAGGGTGAGAGATATGGGTTTAGTTTCATTTTGCTGCATATGGATTTCCAATTTTCCCAGCACCATTTGTTGAAGAGGCTACCTTTTCTCCATTGTATGTTTTTGGCTCCTTTGTCAAGTATGAGATACCTGTATTTATGTGGGTTTGTCTCTGTGTCCTCTATTCTGTACCATTGATCTACCTGTCTATTTTGGTGCCAATACCATGCTGTTTTTGTTACTATTGCTCTGTAGTATAGTCGAAGGTCTGGTATTGTGATACCCCCTGCTTCGCTCTTCTTGCTAAGAATTGCTTTAGCTATTCTGGGTCTCTTATTCCTCCAAACGAATTTCATGATTGCTTGCTCTATTTCTATGAGGTCCATCATTGGGATTTTAATTGGAATTGCATTGAATTTGTATAGCGCTTTTGGTAGTATGGCCATTTTGACTATATTAATTCTGCCTATCTAAGAACATGGGAGATCCTTCCATCTTCTCAGATTTTCTTTAATTTCTTTCTTTAGTGTTCTGTAGTTCTCATTGTACAGGTCTTTCACTTCTTTTGTTAGATTGATTCCCAAGTATTTTATTTTATTTGAAGTTATTGTGAATGGGGTAGTTTTCCTAATTTCTCTCTCAGAGGATGCATCACTTACAAATAAAAATACATTAGACTTATGAGCATTAATTTTATATCCTGCTACTTTACTGAATTCATTTATGAGTTCCAGAAGTTTTCTGGTGGAATTCTTAGGATCTTCTAAATAGAGAATCACGTCATCAGCAAATAGGGATAGTTTGAGCTCTTAGTTTCCTATTCGTATTCCTCTAATTTCTTTGGTCTAATTGCTTTGGCTAGAGAACAATGTTGAAGAACAATGTTGAATAGTAGTGGCAAAAGAGGGCATCCCTGCCTTGTTCCAGTTCTCAGGGGGAATGCTTTCAATTTTTCTCCATTTAGAATGATGCTAGCTGTGGGCTTATCATAGATAGCCTTTACAATGTTAAGGAATGTTCCTACTATCCCTATTTTTTCTAGTATTTTGAGCATGAAGGGGTGCTGTTCTTTTTGTCTACATTGTCATATTTGGCCTCAGTTCTGGATGACTATTTAACTAAGTAGAGATAATAAACTTAGTTTCCCTGAGCACTTTTATAATAGTATTCCATTGACTTCTCTTTGACTACTTATTAATAAAATCACAAATATAGAAGACACTCTTAATCATCATTTAGCAAGGCACACCTTTCCATATTTGCATCATCATATATTTTTGCTTTAATAATTCAGGTTAAATTAGAGGTCACAAAATGTTCCCCAAGTATGTACCTCTAAAAAAATAGAGGTATCTTCCCACTTACCACAATACCATTATTATACTTAGCAACATTTAAAATATTTTACAATATTAGTTAGAAGCTTATGGTCAGGTTCTCAAATTTTCCTGAGTGTGTCTCGATCTGAGTGTTTACATATTATTTTTGGCAATTTTGACTCATAACCACCATTTGTTTCAACTCTCTACAATGGAAACTTTCAACCAAGTGCAAAAGTTGACAGAAAAGTAAAATTAAACCTCATGTATCTGCTACCTGTTTTTTAAAACTAGGAAATTTTCCAGTTTTTTCCTCCATTTACTCCCCCTATAGTACTTTTCTTTTGCTTTAAAATTTTAAAGCAAACCATAGGGAACCTATAAATAGCTTAATATCTTAAAATTTGTAGCCTCTCCCAAGGGCACTAACTTATTGAAGGGAAAAGGCCTATTAAACACTAAACATTTCCATTGCTGGGTCTGCCTTCTTGCTTCCTCATGGAACACTGGATGAATTACATTTAATCTCTCCAGTGGGCAATTTTAAGAAGATACTTCGATGATTAGCATCACTTTTGGTACAGTGATGGAGCAAATTGTTTAATAGCCTGAAATAGCTCCCTCAGAATTTTCTACTCTAGAATATTTTCCTCTCTCCTTTTCTTCGTGTCCATACCATAAATACTAATCCTGACATGGAGCAAGAAGGAGGAGGATCTAATGAGACTGAGTGAAAACATGACAGGAAAGTTAAAGATCACAGGTCAAAGCTATTGAGCAAAACCCAATAATTAGAATTCTAAAGAAGTGACTTAATCATAAAATAAATGATTTAGTGACCAAAATTATGACCATAGGGTAGTAGACTCAAATAAGCAGCCATGAAATGCTTCGCTACCAGTGACATTTCACTGAGGCGTGCTGCTATTTTTCTGAACCTCTATTCTTTTTTTCTAAGTCTCAATTCTTTCTTTTCTTTTTTCTTTTTTTTTTTTTTTTTGGGGGGGGGGGGCACTGGAGATTGAACCCAGGGACATTTAACCACTGAGCCACATCCCAAGGTCTATTTATTAATTTATTTAAACACAGGTTGTCATTAAGTTACTTAGGGCCTCACTAAATTACTGAGGCTGATCCTCCTGCCTCAGCCTCCCAAGTTGCTGGGATTACAGGCATGCGCCACCAGGCCCAGCTGATCCTCCTTAAGTAATAAATGGAGGGGTGAACATGATTACAAAGATCCCTTCCACTTTTACCTTTTTTGAATGCAGATAACTCTTTAGTGCAGTTTCTTTAAGGCTTGAGAATTAAAACTCATTCTGGGAAGCAATAGCAGGGAGCAGGCTGGATAAAGAAATATGCAATCCCAACTTGTATAAGCTAAAAATACGAACACTCCCAGGCTTCTGCCTCAATCCTGTCTCATAGTAATAGCCAAAGAATCATCTATCTAACTTAAAGGCAGGTATCTATATTTTGGTTAGAGTTTCTGCATAAGTTGCTCTGATCCTTTTTTTTTTTTTAAGTAACATCAAAGATATTTACAAATAGAAAAGAAAGTCAATGCTCAAAGCAAAATGATTATCAATTATTTCATTTTTATTAAAAAGGACAGAAAACTAAATATACAATGTGCACACACACACACACACACACACAATCCCACCAATTACTTTTCTATATACCCCGTGATATTCTTAGGGTCCCCTTTCTCTTTCTCTCTCTCTCTCTCTCTCTCTCTCTCTGTCATTCTCTCTCTCTCTTGCATGTGTAGGGATGTGTGTTATAATTGTGTTTGGTTTGCTTATTATTTTTTTATTCTACTTCTCATCTAAATTTGCTCATTTGGTATACAGAATAAATTTTGATTTTGTAATCACTAAATTAAAAGAATGATAAAAATAAACAGGCTAAGAGGAAGGAAACTTAAAATCTCTCTGACAGAGCATGGAATGACTTTAAAGGTTTTAATGGATAATGCTTCTTGAAGAGGGACATTTCCCAGACATATTTCTGTGTGGTTTGAGCCCACGGGGAGACGATGTGTAGGGAACTGTACACAGTAACCATTCTATGGAGGGTTGGTAGTGGGAAATGCAGGTTGCTTTTCTCAGTTCCTGATTCATTTCTCACTTGATAGATACACCTATGGGAAACCAGTTCCAGGACTTGCAACTGTGAGCATGTGCAGAAAACTAATAATTCTTCCTGGTAATTGTTTGAAGAAAGAGTTCTGTGAGGAATTCAGTCAGCAGGTTAGTATTCAGTCTTCTGTCTCGGTACTATCACCATTTCAGCCAGGAAGGCACCCCATTTCACTAACTAGAAAGAGAACAATAGGGCAAACTTGTCCCAAAATATCCCTTACCAAAAACAGGAATTTCTATTTTTAGTCAATAAGATTTTAATTGGAAAACTTTAATTGCAACCTTGGAGATTGCAAAGCAGAAATGAATATAAGGTTCCTGAAAGTCAACAATTTAACTCAAGAAAGTTTCCTTGGCATCAGAAAGAGGATAAATTTAGTGACTAATGATCTTAATCAGTATGACATTTATTATTTTTGTATTCTCAGCTCAACAGCAATGGCTGCATCACCCAAGAAGTAAAAACAAACTTGTTCCAGATTAAAAGTACAGGCTACGAAATGAAACTCAGAGTGGAAGCCAAGATCAGAGAAGAGGGAACAGGTTTGAGTACTAAATGAAAATGGGAGATAAAATACTGAACATTGATTTATTTCTTATAACAAAATAAGGATAAGAAAGGTTGACATAGGAAGGAAATTTCAGGACTAAAGTAACTTCCAAGACTACTCTTTTCTATATATTTTTCAGACCTGATATTCTCTGGAAATGGGATCAGTGAAATCACAAGTATTGCAACCAAACTCAAGTTTGTGAGAGTGGACTCACATTTTAGGCGAGGAATCCCCTTTTCTGGACAGGTAGAGTATAGTGTAACTCACAAGTAGGCAAAATTTCCAGTTGATGTAATTCCAGGGGCCAATAATGTAACTCATACTTGATTCAGATGTTAATTAATCAATATAACCAAAATCATGGAACCAAGAACTAGAACTTCCCTTTGTAAATATCACTGATGAAATGTACATACCTATAGTAAAGGACTATGAGAATCAACCATATTATTTCTATTTCAGACATGTAACTAATAAAGATTCTTAATGTAATATGGCAGTTACTATATGAAATCTCTTTCCTCACCCATTTCAAAGGGCTGGGGATATAGCTCAGTTGGTACAGTGCTTGCCTTGCAAGCACAAGGCCCTGGGTTCAATCCCCAGCACGGCCAAAAAAAAAAAAAGAAAAAGAAATACCATTTCTTCCAGTAGCAGCTAGCATCAGAACTTTCAGTTTCTCAGAAGTGACTCCCTGTTTATGGCTGCCAGCATCCTTCCTTATATCTACTCGTCTACTTAGAAATAAGTGAATAAAAGTTTCAAATTCTAGGTGTAGGTATTATTATATCAAGAATTTCATGGTTATTGTTGTACTGTTTCAATATGTAAGGTATATAATTTAATAAAGCAAGGAAATATTGATTTCATTCATATTAAGAATTGATTTTATCATTATTTTATTTTCCTCAAAAAGAAATATTTTCATGAGGGTTTTCATAGCTGATTTTTTCAGGAGATCATAGTAATGATATTAACTAATATTTATGGAATAAATGTGTCAGATACCTTCTAATATATTTTAAATGGATTATTTTACTTAATCTTCGTTGTGACATGGGAAGGAGGCACTACCATTAGCTCCATTTGTAGGAAGTTGAAACACAGAGAAATGTTTTGTTCAGGGAGGAAGAGTCAGCACAGCCAAGCACTCCAGCCTCCCACAGGTGGAAAGGGGAAAGCAGTCCTTTTACATTCACTCCTGTAATTTTGGCTCTGGATGTACTAAGTGACAAATGTAATTATTAAAAATCTCCTGCCTGGAAAAATAATTTTTAAAAAATTAAAACCTCCCTGGTCTCAATGGAAATACTACAGAGTTTCAAAAATAACCCAGTTATGACAGCACCTGAGGAGCCAAATGGAAGAAAAGACTCCTTCGTTACAGCGCTGAAGGCATTTGTGCATGAGTTCTGTTATCTTTGTTATCCATATAAATTATCAAATATTTTTTCCTCTTTAGGTGCTTCTGGTAGATGGGAAAGGTATTCCCATTCCCAATGAACTCATCTTCATCTCTGCAGCTGAAGCCAAGTATTTTTACAATGCAACTACCAATGAACAGGGTCTTGTGCAGTTTTCAATCAATACCACTAACATCTTAAGCAACAAACTTTTTATTACAGTAAGTATGAAAAGAAACCCTCTGAGGAAAAAGAAAGATAATATTAGTAACAGTGAAATATTCAGAGCACACATTGCATTTGCAAGAAATAAGAAGTTCAAACTTTAAGGTTAGAAATTTAAGGATAATAGATTTTCATGAAAAGTAATGAAAGTATTTGAAAAGGATATTATAGAAGTGACTGATAATTTCATTAGCATTATTTGTAAAATTTTATACACTGTGCAAATAAAAATCCTATTTGATTTGAGCCCTGATTAACATCAGCTGCTTCAATTATTCATATAATTTGTTATATATTTTCACATTTATTTAGGTATTTTGTAAAGTGATCATACATACACACAAACCTAGTATATATTGCCTAATGATGATGATCAAATGATTTCTACAACTAAAAGTTTTCTTCTTGTTATCACAACCAAAAACTGGTAAAAGCTACAATTTGTTGATTCTAGCTTAAAGAGCATTTAAATTATTTCTAATTCCCAATATTCACGTTAATTAAATTTTAAAATATGTAATGATGATAAATGTTTTCTATGCAATGGATACCTGCTCCTCCCTAGAATTGAAAAGATAAATAAGCAGAGTCCCTAAACTTAAAATAGTTAATATATCCATAAAGTTAACAGACCTGTAAATCATTACTATAATTATAGTCTAAGCATAATAAGTTTTTTAACAAACAAATTTTATTATGGAATCAAATAGATTAGAATATAAAATGCCAAATAAATTCAGAAAAAAATATTCATGCACCAAGAAAAGAGCTAAGGAGCAGTGACTTTAGGGAATATGGAATTATGTGCTAAACATTTGCAAAGGTTTAAAGATCCAAGAACTACATAGGCTTTAAAAGTTGGAAATCATAATAATAAAAAGAAGCATAAATACTAATTTTCTGAGGATTATTTATAAGTGATTTTGAGATCAGTAAGATAATATATGACATTAATGTATGTAATATAATTTCAATTAAAACAATTTACAAGGGATTTCAGTTATTTGATGATTCTCTTTTCTGTTTGTTTGGCTGATTTATTCTTTCTATTTAAACTCATTTTTCCTCCAGCTCTGAAAAGTAGAAGGAAACAAAATCAAAGTAGTGACAAGTCAGCAGAATCAGGAAAAAGGAGACAAACTTGTGGATGACTTCTTTTTAATATCTTCAACATAGGATGATGACAACTTGGGTGTTTGGTGGTCAGTGGGTATGAGGGAGACTCAGAGAGTAGAAGACACATAGTTTTAACTATTCATTTTGGTAAGAAACTAAGTAAAGAATTTCAAGATAATTTTGTCTCTGCTTTTCTGTCATATCAGGCCTCCCAACAGCAATCTGACACATGTTTTTACCCTATGTGGGTCCATGAAAACCACCAGAGAGTTCACCACACTGCAAGTCATGTTTTCTCCTTAAGTGGGAGTTACCTTTACGTGGAGCCTATGGCTGGTACCCTGCCCTGTGGCCAAACACAGAATATCAAGGCACACTACGTACTGGATGGACAAGCCATGGGAAAGCTCAAAGAACTCATTTTCTATTACCTGGTAAGAATAGGCAGTGGAATGTATTTGGGTCTTATCAGTAGACAGATGGTCTGTAGACATCTACTATCAGTGGACAGTGGTCAATGGGTCCAAGAATGTCAAAATGAATTACTTGTGCACCACAAGTAATTCTCATCCATGCTTCTTTATCTCTGACTTTTTATCAGATTGTGTCTCTCCAGCAGACTCAATAAATAAAAGTGGGTCAAGGTCAAAGAGGTCAACTCTTTCTTCTGTTGTTTTTTTCATTTCAGATTATGGCTAAGGGAGGCATCGTCAGATCCGGGACCCACGTTCTGTCTGTAGAGTCAGGAGACAGTGAGTACCCTCAAATCCATCTCCCCATTTCTTCTCTAACACATCTGTCCTTACCCCTCCGTGATGGTTCAGAAATGGGGAAATTACTTTTATTATTCCTTCATAACAAGAAGGAAGACAATAAGGGAAATAAAGAGCTTCCTTATGATTCTTTGGCATCTTTTTAAATTCAACAATGGTCAATAGATATGTTTTATCGCCTACTGTATATCAGACACTCTTTCTTTCCCATGGCTTTCTTGAGGTAAAATTGAAGCACAATAAAATGCACATATTTGAAGTATGCAATTTACTCAATAAAATCAATATATAGAGCATTTCTATTACTTTTTAACTTTGAAATCATGCAGACTGTTTCCTGCATGATATATTACATTGGAATTCAATCACCTTAAGACATACAGAATGCCACCCCCAGATGTCAACTATTTCAAAATTAAATGGCACACTTATAAAATATCTCAGAGGTCAAGGGAAAAGCACAAGAGAAGTAAATAAAAGTGTTATGAACTAAGTGATAAAAACATCAGGATCTCTTTGATGAAGCAGTACTCAGATGAACATTTACAACAAAGTACTCATCAGAAAGAAGATAGAATAACAACCAAATTACTTTCAAATTATGTAATAGAAAGGAAAAAAATAACAGTAGGAACAAAAATATGTGAAACAGAGAAGAAATAATACAGGTAAAACTTGATAAAAATCAAACAATTCTAATCAAGAAAAAAGAAAGAACACAAAAATTAGTATCAATGGAAAGGGATCTATAAAAATAACCTTATAAATGTTAAAAATATATTAAGGTAATATTATGACTGTATTCCAACATGTGATAGCTTACATAACATGGTCTATATTAAAGAAGGATCCATGTGCTGCTGAGGAGAAACTATTCAGTCATTGATGGATGAAATATTCCATATATGTCTGTTAAGTCTGAATTATCAATTGTATTTTTTAGTTCAATAGCTTCTTCATTTAGTTTTTGTTTGTAGGATCTATCCAGTGGTGACAGAGCCGTGTTCAAGTTACCCAGTGGTCTATTTGATTATTGTAAATTGAGAAGGGTTTGTTTGACATAGATGCTTCATTGTTTGGGGCATAAATATTTAAAATTGTTATGCCTTATAGATGTGTGATTCCCTTAAGCAGTAGTAAATGACTTTCTTTGTCTCCTCTTAACAACTTTGGCTTAAATTCCACTTTATCCGACATGAGGACATAGTACATTCTATGCCTGCTTGTTTACAAGATCCATGTGAGTGATATGTTTTTTCTCCATCCTTTCACCTTCAGCCTATGAATGTCTTTGCCTATGAGGTGAGTCTCTTGGAGACAGCATATTGTTGGGTCTTGTCTTCTAATGCAATCTGTCAGTCTGTGTCTTTTGATTGATGTGTTTAGGTCATTAATGTTCAAGTTATTATTGAGATATGATTTGTGTTCCCAGTCATTTGGGTTTATTTCTAGTTTTTAATTTGAATTAGTTTCTCCTTTGATTGAGTATTCCTTTGGTGTAGTTCCTCCCTTTCCTGGTTTTCACCTTCTTTTCATTTCATCTTCATGGAATATTCTGTTGAGAAGGTTCTGTAGTGCAGGCTTTCTGGTTGCAAATTCTTTTAACTTTTGTTTGTCATGGAAGGTTTTATTTCATTTTCAAATCTGAAGCTTAATTTTGCTGGATATAGGAGTCTTGGTTGGCATCCATTTTCTTTCAGAGCTTGATATATATTATTCCAGGACCTCCTAGCTTTAAGGGTCTGGGTTGAGAAATCAGCTGAGATCTGAATTGGTTTCCCCCTATATGTAATCTGATATTTTTCCCTTACAGCCTTTAAAATTCTATCCTTTTTCTCTATGTTATAATTTTCATTATAATGTGCCTTGGTGGGGGTCTGTTGTATTTATGTATATTTGGGGTCCTGTAAGCCTCTTGTATTTGATTTTCCATTTCATTCTTTAAGTTTGGGATTTTTTTCTGTTATCATTGAAAAGATTGTGCATTCCTTTGGTCTCTATCTCCATGCCTTCATCTATCCAGTAAATCTTAAATTTGGTCTTTTCAGATTACCCCATAGTTCTCAAAAGTGCTGTTCATAGTTTCTTAATATCTTCTCTCCATGGTCAACTTTATTTTCAAGATTATGTATCTTGTCTTCATTGTCTGAGGTTCTATCTTCCAAGTGTTTTAGTCTGTTGGTGATGCTTTCTATTCAATTTTTAATTTGGTTTATTGTTTCCTTCATTTTGAGGATTTCTGCTTTTTTTTCAGAATATCTGCCTTTTTATTGAAGTGATCTTTCATTTCATGTACTTTCTCTCTGATTTCATTTCTTAAACTGTCCCTTACTTCACAGATCAGTTTAACTATGTACATTCTAAACTCCTTCTCTGACATTTCTTCCATTTTGGTGTTGATGGATTCTGTTATTGGAGGGTCTTGGTTTGTTTGGGGTGATTTGTTCCCTTGATTTTTCATGTTGTTTGTGTGTCTACCCATCAAACAGTATGAATCTGAGGCAGTAGAGTTTCTACCCTGTGGACTTGTAGTGTCACTGAAGGTTTCCAGCACCTCACTGTTTAGGGGGACACAAATAACAACAACAACCAATGCAAACAATATACAGCACTAAACCAAATAGTTCCTACTATGACATCTACAATTTTAATTATCACAATAAACAGAAATGATACAATCAGTTATTGCCTACAATAAAAACAGCAAGTTTGCAAAAGGGTGTATAATTTCAAATAGTAGACAGGAAGAGAACAGAAATGATATAAGATGTGATGATTATGAGGGAGGAGGAAAAAAGAAGAAAAAAAATTAAAGGAAGAGTGAAAGAACGATAGAGATTGGCTGTTAGAAGGAGAGAATGAAGAGGAACAGGTAGGAGAAAAAACATATAAAGTAAAAATTTTTAAAAATAAAAGAATACAAACCAAACTATATTAATCAAACATGCGAGTTCACAAAAAAACTAATCCATGGAAAATAACTGGCCTCAAAAATGCTAGAAATGAAAAAAAAAAAAAACCCAAAAGCGAATATGTAAAAAGGTCCATGTACCATTAAGGTCACAATTACACAGAGAAAAAGAATTTTTTAAAGTCTTGATGAAAAGTTAAAGAATTCTTTCCTTTGGAGTTCAAAAGATTCTCAGTTTCTCTCAGCAGTTTTAGGTGTGGACATCTGGAATGTGATGATTCACCCTCTAGACTGCAGGAGTGAAAGTGGTAATCCCATAGGTGGAATTCCTGGAGATGCAGTTTAGGCTTAGGGTGGGCTCCAGGCTCTTCACTGAATGCTAATTGGTCTAGAGATTTAAAATCAGTCACCTGTATTGCCCAGTACTTGCTGGTCCATGCTGGAAGATTACTCCAGGGAACCCCCTGGGTTCTACTCACGTGTTGGGCTACCCAATTCTTAGTCCCCTACGTAAGTTACCTTCAGACCCCATGTTTCCTGGTCTTGGGTTCAGTATCCAAACTCCTCTGCTTTGACCCTTCATAGTACCTGGCCAGAGGCCCCTCTCCCAGCCCGTCCAGCAGGCAGTCAGATTGGAGGGAGTGGGTAAAGCTGTCCCCTGTGTAAACCACTCTCCACGATTGATTTTTTTCTGGTCACTTAAGCACACTCTATACCATCAGTGTGTTTACTGGATCTGTATTTGGGGTTGAACTCAGGTTTGTCAGAAATCAGCCACCTCAACTGTGGGCCCCCACACAGTGGCTGCAAAACATTTCCTTTCTTTGTCCTTTGCACACTACCTGCAGAGATGGTGGCTCATTTTTCCTACACATGGATATTGTGCAGCAGATATTGTGACTGCTCTGGATGGTGCTTCCAGCCACTACTGTGGCTGTGCTGCTGGGGATTTCTTCCTTATTTTATTTCATCCAACCTCCTGAATCCAGATCTGCTTTGAATGTCCAGTTTTTAATTCTAGAAAAGTCCCCTGCTTTTGTTGTTGTTATTGTTATTCACCCAACTTGCTGAGGAGCTACCCGTCTGCTTCTTAGTTTCACTCCACAGAGCAGCCAGGAGAATAACCTCCTCTATTCTGCCATCTTGAAACCCCTCAGACACTCTTTTAAGGTACACTAATTTGTTCACTTTAGTTCATCTCTTCTATTTGACACTAAAGTAAAACCTTTTTAAAATCTAAGCTTCCTTCCATTTTCTCCCTAAAATAAATGTGTACTATTCATCTTAATATTGCAGAGAAGGAAAGATAGTTATGAAAAATTGGAAGAATGTTGATAAAGATTTTTTTCTGTGCCAGACCTTAAGCACTTCATACATGAAATTGGGTTTATTTCATGAATAAATTGGAGGAAGGGAACCAAAGTTGTTTTCTATTCTAATTTAATCCATGTGAAGGATTAAAACACTGAAAAGAGAACCATGGACATTCTAGTATTTAAATTCTAACCTAAGGCAAACATTTTGCCAATCTGCACCTCACAACAGAACTAAATTTAATAACTATTTGAACTTGTTCTGTGTCTAACATTTTATTTTTAAGGTTCCTCTCCCTATCAATTTGGAAAATAAAATACCAATTATTTATTTGAAAATAATTTTAATTGTATGTTGTAATTGTTACTAACTATGCAGTTACCCTCCATTAAGAATCATTGAAAACCCTAACATTCTGTAATTAAAGAATCAATTTGTTCACCACTTGTTTAACTTTGACTCTTTTAATTGCTCAACTTGAATTGGCTCCCATTGTTGTCATTTTTACCCTATTGTATACAGCATTCAAATGTCTAATATCAGACTATTTTTGAATCTGTTTAAAATGCATAATACAGATTTTAAATAACAAAACCTTCACAAATTTCTTTAAATTATCCTTTTCAAAAAAGATGTCTACTCTAACTTCTCTTTTGATTTTATGACATTTCAGTCTACTCCACTTTCTATAGTTAGCTCAACACACAGTGATGGAAGGGCTGAAATTTACTCATTTCAGAGGGGAAATACATGTATTTTTCAAGATCAGAAATGAAACTTGATCTGTTCAATTGGACAATGCTATGAATGACATCATACTGCCTAAGTGACATTAGAAACCCCATTTTCTCCCAACCTTAGAGTTTTGCTGCATAAGCACCTCACAGTAAACAATGTTAAGTTAAAGTAAAATTTACTTTACTAGTGTTGTAAAAAATTCCTATTTTACAGAGTTAAATTGTTTTTAACTAAGCATCACCAATAGCAGAGTTTTAAGACACTTTTTAAAAAATAAATTTTATCTGTATATATTTAAGGTATACAACATGATGTTATGGGAATAATGTAGGAAATAAAAACTGGAGTGCTGCAAATTAATATATAAATTATCTCACCTGGTGGCACCTGTAGCTATAGGGCAGCTACAGCCTACTCAGCAGAAATCCCAAATACAGCCTAATTTTATTAACTATGATATTCATGTTGTACATTAGACTTTCTCATCCTAATATAATACTTTACAAAATTTACTGAATGATATTAGACTTAATTTTTAGATACTTATAGTCAAAAGGAAAAATCAGTTTTATTTTTCTACAATTATAATGTCCTTGTCCTACGTTATTTTGACTTTCAACAATGTCTAGAGACTCTGTTGTTCTATATGTAGTCTAATTATACCAAGAACATGTGACTGGAGAACTTGGAAGCACAGGAGTTTGAAGCCTTATAGCTGCGTGTGTGGGTATAGGATGTGGAGAAGAGGAAGGAAGATGTGGAACAAATGACAGATTGTTTTCTGTCCTTCTATTGTGAACCAATATTCCAAACTCTTTGTTATCATTAAACAAATTTCTTAGCTTTGTTTTTTTTACAATTACTTTTATCCAACTAAATGTGGGTCATAAACTCAAGTCAGCATTGAACTTTTGAGAAAACAGAAATATTGCATCTGGTCTTTTGTTCCTTTTAGCTAGTCTTAAATTTTAATGTGCTTTTCAATGTGCTGAGTACTGTTCAACACTTCTGGTAGACGCACATTAATAGGACTTGTAAGAGCTGAAACCTGCAATGAAAAGTCAAAGATCTACATATTCTTTAGGAAGTTTAGTGACCATGAATTTTTTCATATTCTGAGATTTTAAAAGTCACATATTTGAAAAATATTTTACAAATTTTTGTACTATTTAAGTTGAAAATCACCTCTAGTCTGAAGTCTAAATAAAATGGTCACCATTCATTGTGCATACATGTGGAGCAACTTGAAGATACTAATACTTAAGTTGATTTAGGCATCAGTTAGGTGGAAAATTAGATGAAGAGAGATGTAAGTGAAAGGAATTTTGTTAAATTAGCCTACAATTGAAGTCACAAAGGGAGACATTAGCCTATTAATATTACCAAACAACTCCAAAGACATTTAAAGACACTAAGCCACCGAATGCATAGGCACAGTTCTGAACTGGGTGAGATCAAGCAACAGTGCCCTAACCCACCACCACATTTCTCACTCTCTCCACACTCCAGTGAAAGGCAGTTTTTCCTTGTCCCTCTCTGTGGAGCTGGACATCGCTCCCATCGCACGAGTGTTCCTCTTTACCATTTTACCAGATGGAGAAGTTATTGGAGATTCTGAGAATTTTGAAATTGAAAACTGCTTAGCTAACAAGGTAAGTGATTCAACATAAAATGGTAAGAACACAAGCAAGTGATACTATAGCTATCATCAATTTTACCCCAAAGAAAACTGGGCCCAGAAGAGTAAAACAAATTGTTCAGAGGTTCCCAACAAATTAATGGCAGAGTCAAAACTTCAGGTTTCTAGTACAGCACTGTTTTAATGAATCAAAGCTATTACCACATAAAATATAATTCAGTTTTGTGGTCAGCTTTTTCCTGACTCCATTGTATGCATATATAAGGTCAATACTCAGAAGTTCCAAAGAGCTGTAGGACAAATACAAATAATTAGAGATACCTTTCATATACCAGAAACATTGATGGGCCTCTAAAATTCAAACAAGCTATATATCCTTGTGATGTCTAAGTTAAAGTCCTGGGACAAGACTGATATATTGAATAAGGAATAAAATAGCTAAGCTATGGAACCAACCTAAGTGCCCTTCAACAGATAAATGGATAAAGAAAATGTGGGGTGTGTGGTACATACACACACACACACACACAGACACACACACACAATGGAATGTTACTCAGTCATGAAGAAGAATGAAAATATGGCATTTGCCAGTGAATGGATAGAAATGGAGATTATTAGGCTGAGTGAAGTAAGCTAATCCCAAAGGCTGAATGTTCTCTAATATGAGGATGCTGACACGAAATGGGTGGGGCACAGAAGTTCACTGGATTAGACAAAGGGGAAAGAAGGGAAGGGAGGCAGGATGGGAATAAGAAAGACAGTAGAATGAATGGGACATAACTTTCCTATGTTCACATATAAATACACAACCAGTGAAACTCAACATCATATACAACCACAAGAATGGGATCCTAATTAGCATAAATTATACTCCATGAATGTAGAATATGTCAAAATACACTACTGTCATGTACATCTAAAAAGAACAAAAAACCCCCAAACCTTTGGTCAAATTTAACTGATGTGGCTATATTTCAAAGGGTTGGCATTTCTCAAAGGACGACGTTTCCCTGAACAATCGAGATCCTACCTAAATTAATGTAGTTGATAGATAAAAAAAATTAAGCCTTTTCAATAAACAATGAAGAAAAGATGTGAAAAGAGGTTCCCAGTTGACAATCCTGATAACTAAAGAAATGCATGTAAATGCATGATTAACTCAGGAAGTTGGCTTTTTTTACTTTTCTTTCAATTTCACAGGTGGATTTGAGCTTCAGCCCAGGACAAACACTTCCAGCCTCACATGCCCACCTGAGAATCACAGCTTCTCCGCAGTCCCTCTGTGCCGTCCGTGCTGTGGACCAAAGTGTGCTGCTCATGAGGCCTGAAGCTGAACTCTCTGCATCCTCGGTGAGTTCCAGTCAGAGTTCAGTGATCAGGAAGGACCATGAAAAGGGCTCAGGGCAAGAGAAGCCTCTATTTAAAATAAAATATGACAATAGAGATACTTACCACTTGTGTAGCCCCTGATAGTTCCTTTCCCTGATCCACAGAGGTGTTCTCACTTGCCTTTCCCAGCATCCCAGAGAGTATATAATAGCCCCATTTTACGATGACAATACTAAGAACTGGAGCAGCTGAGATATTTGTGCAAGATTACCCAGAAACAAGTGGCATAATTGAGATGTGATTCTGAAACTCTGCCTGCAAGTTCTGATTCTCCCTATGGCACAATTTCTTTTTCTATAAGGAATCTAATCTAATGTTTTCATTTTAATGTCTTCAATAAGCTTAATGAAAGCTACATTTTGTTTAGATTCGTCACTATTAGTCATCCTCAAAAGAGAATGATTGAGTTGCTAAAAGTATTACATAATATGACTTCTGTCTAAATAAAATATTATTGGTCTTAGGAGTCAATAAACTTGCTATAAAATTAATACTTGAAAACATTAGGGAAGTTATATACCTTCTAACAGATCTATTCATGTCTCTGTATTACTTGGGATCTGTAAAATGCTAATAAGTAATTCACAAATTATTTTCAATTTTTAAAAAATTCCCTACTACATCTTTGACAGCAATGCTCATTCACAGACTAAAATTTCAATTTTCTGCTTTTATCTGTAGTTATAATAATTCATGGTGTTAACTCCTGACATGTGCTGATTTATTTACTACCTTATCATTCTTCCTCTTGTTTTAAGCCCACTACATGCTGGATCTATTGCAGGAGCAGAGGAAAAATAAGTAAATGTATTATAGTCCTGTCCTTACCGATCTGTCATTATTGAGGGACAATACCTAAAAGACTATATGTGATCCAGAAAAGAGTGAAAAAATGGTTAATACCATTTAGAAAAAATACTGTCAAATACATAGTTTTCAAAGAAACAATTATCAGAAGGAAGGGAAATTTTTAGAAACTACATCTCCAAGTTTTAAATAGAAAACTAGGTTATTTATATTTTGAAAATTTTCAGCATGATGTAAAAAAATTGTGATTTTATCATTGCCAAAAAGTTATGGTAGACCAGAGTAATTCCACATTATGTTCAACCCCAAGAATGGGATCCTAATTAGAATAAGTTATATTCCATGTATGTATAATATGTCAAAATACATTCATGTCTAAAGAGAACAAATATTTTAAAAGTTATGGTAAATTTTATAGCTTTAACTACCTCATGTATCAACATTTTAAAGGACTGATTAATTCGCCTGGAGGGGAAGTATTGCTATTTTTCTAAAGTTTATTTTGTGTTTGTTCCAGTTTCGACTTCATATATATATAGATAAATTTTAGACCTGTGAAGTACCTATGCCAAAGATCCTTGTCCTATTTTTGTTCATCAAAATTAATGTCCTTCAGCTTGAAGCACATAATCAAAGTTATTCTCTACCT
Organism: Glaucomys volans; assembly: GCA_020662805.1. Classification (NCBI taxonomy): domain Eukaryota; kingdom Metazoa; phylum Chordata; class Mammalia; order Rodentia; family Sciuridae; genus Glaucomys; species Glaucomys volans. Next base: position 152,410 of record JAJEJO010001748.1, read on the forward strand.
TACCATTTTAATAGTTCAAAATAGCTCTTCATAAAATAATAATTATCACACTGAGGAGTAATTGTATTTCTCTACTTAATTACAAGATGACATCAAGAGTTAACCTGGAAAAGGGAATTTTCTCTCTGGATGTTTTCTTTGGAAACACAATTTTTTTATGCCTCCTATTTATGGTAGTCTATTCTGAACTATTACTTTCAGCATATATTAAAGGAATTTAATCTACTTCTCAATATTTATGCCAACCTCATCTGTTTAGTCATGTATTTTTTTAAAGGTTTCTTTTTTTATACCTTTATTTTTATTTGTTAATTTTTATGTGGTGCTGGTAATCGAACCCAGTGCCTCACACATACTAGGCAAGCTCTCTGCCACTCAGTGACATCCCCAGCCCCCAGTCATACAAATTTAATGGTCGTTTTGGTTGCATACAAAGTTTTGAGTGTTATGGAGATGAAATGGGATTATAAACATAAGTGGATATTTCAGCTTTTTAAGTCATAGAAATATTTAAGTCATAGAAGCTCACTTGCTTCAAATAATAACTTAGAAAACATTGGTTTATCCAGTATAGATAATGCATGCTCACAGATGTGCCCATTTAATTCTTATACTGGATAATAAAGATAAATAAGCACAGAAGTATAAGCTGTTAGCTATCTATTGTTGCATAACACTTTCCCCAAAAACTTAGTGACTGAACACAGCAAACTTCTATTATCTCATGCAGTTTCTTTGAGTCAGGAGTTCAGAGCAACTTATCTAGGTGGCTCTGACTTGTGATCTCTCATATGATTAACATGTTGACCACAGCTGCAATTCTGCAAAGTTGACTGAATTTGGGAGATCTGCTTCCAAGCTGGGTTTTTCATGCTACTGTGAGGAGGCCTGTTTCTCACCTCAGAGACTTCATATTACCAGAGAGATTTCTGGCAGGGCAAGTAATTCAAGAGAACTAAATCTCTTGGCCGAGCCTTGGAAATTGTACACTATCATATCCACAATATCCCATCAGGATACAGGATTCAAGTCAGGCCTATACATCATGGGAAGAACACTGCAAAGGCATGAATGACAAAAGGCAGAGATTATTATTCAGGGAAATTTTGGAGATGGTCTTCATAGGCTGCCTGCCAACCCCCAGTGATTCATGATCCTCCCACGTGTAAAAGACACTCATAGTCTTCTGTCTGTGGTCCCTAAAATTCACATTTAAAAATAACAACAGTTCAAAAACTGAATTTCAACATTTAAATCTGATCCAAGTATAGAGTATGATTCCCAGGGTAATTCTTCGGGTGTAGTACCTCTAGCTATGAATACCTTGAACTAAAGTGAAATTAAGTCATTTGCCTCCACACACCCAACACACAATAGTGGAACTGTCATGGAATGATCACTAATGATGTCCTGTCCAAAAGAGGGAAAACAGGAGACACTCAGGAGTTACTGGTGTAGAGCAGTTCGAAGATCAAGTCAGGCAGATGCTGGAAGGTCTTCAGTTAAGTCTATCTTACTCGAGCCCAGGAATAAATATCCAGGCCTCTGGCTCTATGCTGTAAGGATATGGTTCTGTCATCCTTCTTTTTCCATAAAAAAGTAATGTCTTTTTGCAATTACATAATTGTCAGTCTACCCAATATGGATGAGATATGATCATTAATGTGCTTGTGTGGTTCTTCAGTACAAAAACAAAGTTGGGTAGACATAAAAGTTTAACAGGGGGCAATAACATTTCATATCTGAATTCCATGGGGCATTAGCATCATCAAACACAGAGGTAAGTTAGATCTCCTTCCAGTACTTGATCTAGTTTTACCTTTACACTGCACATTGAAGTTGTGATTGATACCTCATAATTTAAGATTTTATTACTCTTTGAAAGCAGTTCCCCAAGCAGATTTTACTAATGAAAATCAACAAAATCTTTAACTTCTCTCTAAGGTACCAACTACCTGAATGTACTTAAGCAAAGGTTGATGATAATTATCCAATTTCTATCAGCTCATTAAACATTTTTTTAAAAAATCAGGTAAGAGTTCTGCCTTTGATCTCCCTGCTGTTACAGGTCTATAATCTGCTAACTGTGAAGGATCTCACTGATTTTCCTGACAATTTGGACCAGCAGGAGGAAGAGCAGGCAAGCTGTGCACATTCTTACATCATTCGTAAAGGAGCTGTCTACGTTCCTTTACCAAGTAATGACGAAGATGATGTTTATAGTTTCCTCAAGGTAAAGTTGGTGCTGACTTAGGGGTTTTTATGATCTTAAAACTTCTTATAAATGATTTTAGTAATTTTTTATTTCACCTTGCCACTTCATTTTTCAGCTGAGAAAATGAATTCAATGACAAAATTAAAATGTCTTTCAAGATCACACAAGATTTCTGTTAGTAAGTCAGCTAAGGCTAGATCCAACCTCTGGCTATTCATCAGATACTTTTTAATTACATTTAGTTTTTTTTCCCAACTAAACAAAAATAAATAATAAGGAACAAAATATTAACAATTCATAAATTATAGTGATTTTAGTACAGTGTGTTTCCTGGGTTGTGCATATCTCCATGGAATTAACATAAGACTATTGGAATTACACAGAAAATTTCTAAGGATAATATTTTAAAAATTCTAATCAAGTTTGTAAAGGGAGTGATCATTTTTTCCAGGGTATGGGATTAAAGGTGTTCACCAACTCAAAAATTCGAAAAACACCATCTTGTTCAGTTACCCACACATCTCGAGGAGTAGCTGTACAAGGATATTATGGAGGTAAAATAACAAGTTGCTTTTAATTTTGTAGCATATGCAGTAATACTACTTTTCTGAAAAAGCTAAAATGAGATCAATAATGTAGCCCTATCTCCTTTGCATATACACAGAGAACCATGATTCAGATTAGTTGTTTCTTGCTAGGATCACTTATCTGGTAAACAGCCTATCCAGAACAGATCAGAGGTTTTTTGTAGATTAGTCAGATGCTTCAGGGCACAAAATCAGATGCAACAGAATATTCCAATGTACTGTAAGAGAGGAAATACAGGTACAGTGGAAGGAGAGAGTAATTATCATTATGGAATCAGGAAAGATACTGAGAGATGTTCCATTTTTTAAAACAGGAAGACAAAGGCCTACCAAATGAAAGAACATTGTAAACATGACAGAAATACCTCATAATTCATAACCCCAGAAAACAATACTTAAATAAAGCAACCTTCTTCTAGATCTTTCAACTTCCCATTAAAACTTCTATCCTATCCTCAGGTCTACCTACAGTCAAAGCCCATTATACACACTTTCTCATTCCTCCTTCACATGATTTGGACTACCTTTTCTCCAGAATATTCTTGATGTTTATCTGTTAATAAACACATGTTTTAAGTTCAAATTGGGAATCAGAAGTACTATGTGTAGAGTAGGTAAGTAATGTCTGTTTTCTAAGGCTCAAATCTTTCATTAATAAATTGAAGGAATCTGACTAAAACTTCTTTAGAGTCTTGCAAAATACCAAATAAAATAATTACATATAATTTATCAACACAAATTAAGAATTTGTTTAAATATTATTTTCCATGTTCCTTGACATTAAGGTTGCACTTAAGGTTAATATCCATCTATAAGCGAGTCTCACCATGATGAAAATCATACTATCAGCTCTATTGGAAAGGGCCATGTTTTAGTCAGCTTTTTCACTGCTGTGACTTAAAGGACCCAACCAGAACAATTGTAGAGGAGGAAAAGTTTATTTGAGGGCTTGAAAGTTCAGAGGTCTTAGTCCATAAAAGCCAACTCTATTCCTCTGGACTCATGACGAGGCAGAACATCATGGCAGAAGAGTGTGGCAGAGGGAAGCAGATCACATGTTAATCAGGAAGCAGAAAGAGAAAGAAGTCTCCACTTGCCAGATACAAATATATACCCCAAACTCACACCCCAATTCCCACCTCCTCCAGCCACATCCTGCCAATTCAGTTACCACTCAATTAATCCCTATCAGGGGATTAATTTGCCGATTGGGTTAAGACTCTTACAACCCAATAATTTCTCCTCTGAACCTTCTTGCATTGTCTCATTTGAGCTTTTGGGGGACACCTCACATCCAAACCATAACAGGCCACAGTAATAGCACAAATTTCACTTTTTCATTAATGATAAATATGATTTTGTCATGTAAGGTATTATATAAATGATGGAGAATAAATAATAAAGAGAAGGAAAATAATCATAAGAACTACATAGAAAGAATTTCAAGTTTAAACCTTGGAGATGTGGAGAAAAGGAATTGTTCTGTACTGTGTTAAGGACAAAATTTCCAGTATCTGACATGTCAGAAAAAGGAACACCTAAAATGTGTGATCAGTACCAAAAAAGGGATCAAATGTAGAGATATAAATGAGCCAAGTATATGAAGAAATGAAGGAACTAAGAAAAATGATCTTAGTTCTTGTGAATGATCTTGATGATTAAAGAACATGAAATCATACCCACAACTGTTGGGAAGCCACTCTGCCACGTCAAGATCTTTGATGATATGGACTGGTTGGACTGGTACAGATAGAGAAGACTTTAATAGTATCCTTAGGACCCAAGAGAAAGAGGGAGGGAGAAAGACAATAGTTGCACCAAACCAGGGACTAAAGTTGTAATAAACAATGATAGAAATGACTAGTTCCTAAAACAGTAAAAGTTAAAAATTTACAAATATAAAAGTTATTCATTCTTTATTTCAATAACTGACCTATTTTCTGATTATATAACAAATATCAGAAACAAAATCTCCAACTTTATGAAGGTTATGGTTCTAATAGGCTTGGGAGATCATAAACAAAATAAGCAAGACTATTATATGGTTCATTAGAAGATGATAAATGCTATAAGGAAAATTCAAATAAAGAATCTAAACTAGAGGGAGTTGCAAAGTTACATAAGGAGGGCCGTGGACTTCTTACCAAGAGTGAGATTTAAGGAAAACCTGAACAGAGCAAACTATACGACTGTCTGAAAGAAGATTATTACAGCCATAGGAAATAATATTAATAATAAAAAGTATTTATGGAGTCCTTCGTTAGGTATATTTCCTTAATTCTTGCATCAACCTTATATGGTAGGCATTCTTATTACCATTTTTCAGATGGAAAAAAGAAAACTCAGGCCTATAATGGTAAAATAACTCAGTCACTATATTCCAACCAGTAAGGTGTGGAATGGGGATTCATGTCAGTGAGTCTTACTCCAGATACCCTGGTCTGAACCTCCATACTATTCTGCCTCTCAAAGACTTTAAGGTTAGAACTTTCCTGAAATGTTCTAAGCACAGTAAGGAAACTTCCCTGGTTGAAACAGAGTTAATTAAGTGTGAGCATCCGGAGACAGAGATCAGATCAATAACTGAGGTCACGCTGTGTAGGGCTTCTAGGTCAGGGTGAGTATTTGACTTTTACTGTGACTGAAATGTGGGGACTTTCAGATGAAGTGTGATATGACCTAAGATGCTTCTCAAAAGAAACACACTAGATACTAAACTAAGAAAATAAAGTTTCAAGTTTTTTATGATTTTTTCCTTGAAGTTATTGAAGGTCAAAGGAAGTATTACAAAGCTAGATTGACCAGTTCATTTTAAGCCATGAATAGAATATTCAATTGGAAATACTTTGTAATCAGGAATGAAACAGAGTATAAGCAGGTTAATCCAGAGATCAGCGCCTTTTCATGAGGTCATTTGGAAGAACAAACCAGAACAGGGGAAGATAAGGCGATATGATTCTTTCTTGGGAAGTGACTGGACTCAAACACATTAACAGTTTATTAATTGTGGCCTGAGGAAGTATAGAACTTTGTTACAGAGACTGAAAGGATAGAGTCAAGTTGACAATAAAAACAAATAATATATCCATTATCCAAAAAGTGGAGCTAAAATAACACAATGGTATGGCTTGTCAGCTGCAATAGCTGGAGGAAGTAGCAGGTCTTTGAAATCCGGGGTAGGGAAAGGAAATGAATTCGCTTGGACACATCATCCATTTATATATTTAAATATATGGAGCAGTGAATTTTCAAGCTTCAGTATTGGCACACAGAATTTGCATCACTGAATTCTGTTCACTCTCTTGGTAAATCAAACAATTTCCAGTATAGCCACCCTCACATCACCTAAATAGTATTTTACAACTTTTGTTCAGTCCTCTAATGATGAAACAATGCTCTCACCTTAAAAACCAGCCCTTGCCACATAAGACCCATAAAACCATCTGTGGTTTATCTTGTCATTCCAGCTACTATTCATATAAATTATGCCATATGTAGGATACATGGAATTGACACCTTTAACAAAGATGACTCTTTGCTCAGTGAATGAGAGATCAACACATGATTTCCAAAGTTCTACAACATCTAGGAGAAAATTCAGGAAAACTGAAAAATTTCTCTCCCACATCTCATACATGCATTGTGAAATGAATGGATGCATTTTCTTTAATTAAACTATTATTTTCTCTCATTTTATTGGCAGCAGGAGCATTAGGAAGCCCATATAGTCCTCAACTAGATCCATATGCTATGATAACTTCAAATAATATGCAAAGTCCAGAGCCAGTCCTTGAAACCGTGCGGAGCTATTTCCCTGAGACCTGGATCTGGGAGTTAGCGGTGGTAGAGTATGTAACTGCACATTTCCCCATTTGCTGTAGGGGAGGGACTGTGGGTCCTCCAGCATTTTCAATCCTAAAATGGTCCTTCTGAAAATTTCTAAATAATTATCTTAACCTCTGATCCTTTCAGGATAGACTTAAGTTCAGATGCTTTATTTATGTGAGTTTGTTAATATAATTATCTCAAGAACTGAGCAATTCTAAAATAACTATTCCTGAGACTTGGCAGAAAATAACCGTGGGAGCTAAAAATATACAAAAACTATATTCAGGGAGCTTTCCATCAACAGCATAATTATAACAAGTACATAAATAAACCAGGCCACATTAATATAATGGTCTATTTGTTGGGCCATGTTTTTAAAATTTTGCTTAAATAAGAAATGATACAAATAAGGAAATTTTAGAACCAAATTGGATCATACTCAAATTAATTTATTTAAAATACAGCCTTGTGTGAAACGGCCACAGGCTGACAAGGGAAAGAGGTGCCATTTTGTGCCTTTCATTTTCCCAACTCAGTCCCCAATATATAATCTAGTACATACACAAGGCACACACTTGTGCACCCTTAAGTGATCTATTCCTCCATGGTAGTTTCACACTTATTGATTCCCACTTGAGAAAATATGTTTCACCTGCTTACTTTTTGTTCATCATATGGTGTCCTCCCAGCTCATCAGGTGTGGCCGAAGTAGGAGGAACCGTCCCTGACACCATCACTGAGTGGAAGGCAGGGGCCTTCTGCCTGTCCAATGACACTGGGCTTGGTCTCTCTCCCACTGCTTCTCTCCGGGTCTTCCAGCCCTTCTTCGTGGAGCTCACAATGCCCTACTCTGTGGTCCGTGGAGAGGCCTTCACACTCAAGGCCACTGTGTTGAACTACCTTCCCAAATGCATCCGGGTAAGGAAAATAAGTGTGAATTGGAAGGGTGGATAGAAGAAAAGACTCCTTTGCTCGATTTTCCCAGCACTAAGAATAATTCAGGGAAGTATGTGTTGACACTACAAATAAATTGTATGTGGTAGGGCAGGATATAATCACTGAGAAAATATGACCCATATGCTACAGGTGTTTACACCATGGATCATTAAACCACAATTTTTTTAAACTTTCCTAAAGCTTATGATAAGAATTCTTTGTCACAAATTAGGTTTTGTTCCAGGAAGTTTCTTAACATTAACACAAAATTCATTTTTATCTATTCCATGAGTGTCATTCTCTAGGCCTTCATCTTGAGATCTCCACAACCCTGTGTCTAGTTATAATTTATGTTATAGCACTTATCTCCTTATAAATTATGTCAACATTTTGTAGTATATTATCTCCTTTGCAATACAAAGTTCAGGAACCTCTTATATACTGTTCATAGTGTTCCATGCTTTGTACAGAGCAGACATGTATAATTCAGAGAAAGTCGGGGAAGGAAAGGAGGAAGACAGAGTCAGGAAGAAAATCTATACAGCAGATAGGAACCTAGGTTGTTTCCCCAAGGGCACTGCTCTCCCCCTCCTCCACTGGTGCTGTATCAGCAAGTTTCTCTAATCTGCCCTAATGTAAATGCCCGATCTTCCTAGTAGATAGGCAATTGTGATTTGCGTAATTGCCATTTTCATGCTTCTTAAAGCATCAATCAACTTAAGTATCATACTTTTCTTTTAAAAATTCTAAAGTAAAGCAACATCCCACACTTGGCCCTGATTCCATGTGTTCATCATCTTTTCATATTCTGTTCATTTCTCTTTGCCTCACTCGTGGGTATAGGTTAGTGTGCAGCTGGAAGCTTCTCCGACATTCTTAGCTTCCCTAAATGAAAAGGCAGAAGAATCCTATTGCATTTGTGGGAATGAAAGGCAAACCTTGTCTTGGACAGTGACTCCTAAAACTTTGGGTGAGTGACAGTCCCCCAAAAGCCTTACCAGTCACCAGGGATGGTGGATATCCAAGCACTTCTTTCACTGCATTATTTTTTGTTTGTTTGTTTTCCAGGGATATAATTCTATAAAGTTAATTTCTTCTCTTTCTATTTCTACCCACAATGACCATTTCTCACCATTCTCACAATCACTACCCTTGGGTCAATGTGCATTTACTCTGCACGTTGACCTTGACATTTTTAGCTATATTTCCTTCTTTGGCCAACTGTAAGAAGGAAGTGCAGCCCTTAAAAATTTTTGAACTGCTAACAAGATGGATACTCAATTTTTCTATTATTCTTTGTTTTAGGGAATGTGAATTTCTCTGTGAGCGCAGAGGCAATGCAGTCTCTAGAACTGTGTGGAAATGAAGTTACTGAGGTCCCTGAGATTGGGAGGAAAGACATGATCATCAAAACTCTGTTGGTGGAGGTAAGTCCTTCTGACCCACTTGACATATTTTTCTGAGCCCCTAACAATTTACAATGTGGTTACTCTTGGGACAACAAAGGACAATATCATGCTCACCCAATCCATTCTATAAGACTAATGGAATTTCTCACCTTAAAAGAAATACTAGAAACATTGCCAGTTAAGTAGATTTTTTCCATAAATTATTTATAAACTATTCCCTTTTTAAAATTTCTACCCCTCTCCTAAGATTTGCAGATTTCTTGTAACTATTATTGATTCACTAGTCTTATCCTCACTTTTCATTTTACCCTCTACCAGGCCCCCTGGTTCTTCAGTGTTTCATGGATTTATAATAATAATATATAAGTAGGATGTTGAACATCATTTCTTGTAAATACTACCTTTCAAAGGAAGGGACCTATGTTGTCTTTCCATGACATGGGGATATGTTTATACTGTTACTCCTCTTCTTTGTTTTCACCCAAGCCTGAAGGTATTGAACAAGAGAAGACCTTCAACTCTATGACCTGTGTTTCAGGTGAGAGTCCACCCTCAAAATTAATGTGAGAACAAAGCTACACACAGGTAGAAATTTCAAGTTACTATGTATATCCACACATATTCTCTCCCTTAATTTTTGAATGGCTCATTAAAATCAGCATCATACTAAATATTTCTTTATACACATTTAAGAGATAAGAACACTGAGCCCAAAAGAGTAAATTAATATGGCTCAAGTGGTATAGACAGGACTAATTCTCAGACCTTCATGGTTCATATTTAGCTCTCTTACCTCAATAGACCAGTGGGTGTCCATTAACAAGCCTGGATATTGAAGCTCAGAGTGTTCCAGGACAAGGTAGAAAGACAGCCAAATCACAATGAGTTTGAATCAAGTAATAGTCCCTAAAATTACTGCTGATGAAAAACATGGCATTTTGTACTCATCCCACTTAAATTTTTTTTTCATTTCAAGGCAAAAAAATTTACATTTGGTCTTCACTGTATCACTAAGAAACAGTTGTAGCTATTATACAGTATTGCCACCTTAGTATTAGTTCCATGTCCAGAGTATATATAATATTGTATTTGTCAATTGAGAAGGACTAATTTAATATATATTCATGTTATCTATTTACAAACATGGGAACACATTGAAAATTATGTAGAATAAGGAAGTGAAATAACCTTATTCTTATGGGTGTGTTTTACTAATGCAATAATAAATCAGAGCTGTGGGAGCTGTGGCTCCCCACCAGCTCCTAGCCTTCTTTTAGAAAGCTACTGAGCATAGCAATGCAAAACATGGTTAAATGAGGAGCAAAAGGAGTCTGAAAGTCACACAGTGCCTAGAGGAACTGAACTATTCAAAATAATCTCATCTTTGAGTCAAATTCTTATCCTTAGACCCAGAATTCCTCAAGGAGATGAAATAATATTATTGCTAACTATAGTAATAAAGCAGGAACAATATTAATAACTGTTTACATTTATTGAAATTTAATATGTTGCAGACACTGTTCTAATGTTTTACATTTATTATTTCACTGACTTATCACAGTTTACCCTAGGTCACATAGTGAGGCCAATAGCACATGAAGGCTGTTTGTCTCTGAAGCTCCCACTCCTAATCATGACCTTACATTGTAATCACAGAGGACCTTCTTTGATATGGGCTGTCTATTTCTAAAGGTACCAAAGTGTCTGAGCAGCTATCCCTGAAGCTTCCCCCAAATGTCATTGAAGAATCTGCCAGAGCCTCTTTCTCAGTTGTGGGTGAGTTACCTTAAGCTTAGCAAACTTGGGCTAAAAGAGTTGCCTGTGCATATTATTTATATGTTTATACTGAAATTGTCAAGTTTTTTATTGTTTCTATTTCTGTTAAGGTCATAGAAGGCTCACTCTCTGTAAATATAATTTTCCCTTATCTAAATGATAGAGTATGTGACTTTGAATATAAAAGTCATTTACTGTTCATAACATTGGCTACTGATGAACTGAAAGTGCCCTGACATCTAATCTTCTCATTCCCCAGGTGACATACTGGGTTCCACTATGCAAAATATACAAAATCTCCTCCAGATGCCCTATGGCTGTGGAGAACAGAATATGGTCCTATTTGCTCCTAACATCTATGTCTTGAATTATCTGAAAGAAACCCAACAGCTAACTCAGGAGATCAAGTCCAAGGCAATTGGTTATCTTATCAGTGGTAAGTGAAACAGAAAAAAAAAATTATCTTGTTACTCTAATGAGACTTTTCCCCATTAGGCTTGAGCTATATCATTGAATATTAACGGATGTTGGTGATTTTTACGGAAACAACAATCTTCCCATTCTGTAATAGAATGTTGTTTCAGTGTCCATAATACCCATAGAACTGTGGCAGATCCTGCACATAGGTGATCCTACTATCAGTGGTTCCTAGATGCATCAGCCGACACTTATGGGTGGCCTGCCCTTCCCTAATGCTTCCTGAACCATCCGAACCTCCATTCCAGGTTACCAGAGACAGCTGAACTACAAACACCAAGATGGCTCTTACAGTACCTTTGGGCAACAATATGGCAGAAACCAGGGCAACACTTGGTAAGAAAAGAAAATTGATTCTGAGTTTCAGTTATGAGTTCAAAGAACACACATCTATTATTATCCTATTTAATTCTTATAGCAACCTTATGAAATGAGAGTTATTAGCTTCATTTTATGGAAGAGGAAATTAACATTCAGTTTGGATAAATAAACGTCTCAGGCCAAATTCCAATTACTCAAAGAACTGAGAATACTTTAAGGTTGATTCTTTTGATATCCAAAATATCAAGACCCTTTTCTTTCTCATATTGCTAAAGGAACATTATAAGATTGTGATTTGCCCCTTTTCATTGTTGCTCAGCATTTGAGAGCGTTCTAAATAGACTAGAAAAGTGACAGCCTATGTACATGGATGATTACACAAATGGTATGACTCTACTTCGTGTACAACCAGAGAAATGACAGTTGTACCCCATTTGTGTATGATGAATAAAAATTTTAAAAAAAGAAAAGTGACAGTTATCACTCACAGAGCATAACTTAACTCCCTTCTAGATAATTTGCTCTCATTCTCATCTGAATGCATAGGCAAACAAGCAGAAGGAAAGTGGTAGAAGAGCAGGACAAAATGGTGGGAAGTATTTATTGCATCAGGACATCAGAAGAAGCTAGTCCACTAGAGTACGTAGAGCAGAAAAGAAATAAATACAGAATGCCCAGAATGTGAAAAAATGCCTTACGTGGGCCCCAAAGAAACTCTGAACCCTGAAAGTTAGCAAAGAAATTCTTCAGGAAGCAAGGACAAGTTGATGATGGACTTAACAACATATGGGAGTGAAGCAAAAAGAATGTGGAAGCTTCCATGTTAAAAAGCCTCTGAACTCTCAGTTATAGCTCATTAAGTCTACAGGGGTGCACTGGGAGTGGGGGGCCTAGGTGTCTCAAACAGATCATTACAGTGCTGCATGAAAACAGCTTCCACACTCACTCTTTCCTCCCTGCAGGCTCACAGCCTTTGTACTGAAGACATTTGCCCAGGCTCGAGCATACATCTTCATCGATGAAGCACACATTACCCAAGCCCTCACCTGGCTCTCCCAGAAGCAGAAGGACAATGGCTGCTTCAGGAGCTCTGGTTCACTACTCAACAATGCCATAAAGGTGAATTCCTCCTAGAACTTCTGAACCTTATGATGGACTAATGTAATATTCTCTGAGGGTAGGGGAAGAAGAGACATGAAGAAATGGCTGAAGATCAAGAGGGTAAAGTGTGAAGGCATCAGAGAAAGAGAACTGTTGCCCCTTAGTATCCACAAGGGATTGGTTACAGAACACTATGCAGATAACAAAATCTGGAGATGCTCAAGAGTCCCTTATATAAAATGGTGTGTTTTTGCCCATAACCTAAGCATATCATCCTGTATGCTTTAACTATCTCTAGATTATTTATAATACCTAATGCATTATAAGTGCTATGCAGATGGATATTACACTGTATTGTTTAAGGAATAATGATAAAATATATCTGTACATTTTAAATACAGACCCAATTTTTTTTACAAATTTTTTTAATCCACAATTAGTTGAATCTGTCCACACAGAACCTAATTTCGATGCAGAGGAGGACTGTATTTAATCCTTCTATAGAGAAGGAAGAAATACACTTTTCATGGTGCTATTACAGTAGCGACAAATACTAAGGAGAGTTTCTACTGAGCAACAGAAAAGAATATACTAAAACTTGGAGTGGGAACCAATCAAGATCAACTTTAATCACCCTCTTGGTCTCCCTCACACACACTCTCATATTTATAGGGAGGAGTAGAAGATGAAGTCACCCTCTCTGCCTATGTTACTATTGCCCTTCTGGAGGTTCCACTACCAATCACTGTAAGTACCATCTCAATCCATCCCCTACTGTGAAACTTAAGTCAGCTATCTGGAATGGCTCCCTATGAAAATCCAAGCCTCAAGCTTCCTTTTCTCAAGAATGAGGCATTTTCAGATCGATGAGCTCTTTGGTAAATGCTTTAAGGAGGGATTTATACCATACTTGCCCAGTGGTACCCTTGGACTATGTACAAAAACTGATCCTTAAAACACAGCATCTCTTTTTTTCTTCATTAGAATTTAACTATAAAGTTAAGAGGTCTAAAAACTATTTTTCTATTTAAATATGATAGGTATCTGGCTATCTACCAGACTGTCTGAATGCCATAAATGACATCTGTCTGACAATATCCAGCTTAGGACTTATTTTGTCCTCTGCTTACCCAAGTTAGACATCACCACCTCTTCTGATTTTACAGCACCCTGTTGTTCGCAATGCCCTGTTCTGCCTGGTGTCAGCCTGGAACAGAGCAAAGCAGGGAGCCCATGGCAGCCATGTCTACACCCGGGCTTTGTTGGCCTATGCTTTTGCCCTAGTAGGAAACCAAAACAGGAGTAGAGAAATACTGAGCTTACTCAATGAGGAAGCTGTTAAAGAAGGTAAGAGTAAATGGCAAAAGTTTTCCCTGTCTACTTATACTGATTCTGAAAAAAAGTGCTGCACTCCTGCCAAAATCAAGAAGCTTCATCTGTTCATTTTTTACTTGGGTCATATGCTGTGATATCAGAGCGACTCTTATTATAATATCTTTTCTAGGATTATATGTTGTACAAAACATAATAATAACACAGATGAATTATAGGATTTTATTCCTACCTACTAATCCAACATGTTATGCAAATTTGCATATTTTCTTTTAATGTCTACATGCTACATACTTGGATGAGAAGAGGTACAACAACAACAATAACAAAGCAAAGGCAGCATAATGACATTTTCAGTGTATCTTTTCTCTAAAATTTTGCAAGCAAGATCCTTACAAAAGTCTTCTGACATCAATAGGTAGGTTTTATATTTCAATTTATACTCCAATTCTAAGGAAATGCCACAAATGATAAGAATCTCTCTACCACAGTTCTATCGATCCAACTAAAATAATATTTGAGAAAATGGTAAGGATGCTATACGTTTCTTCCTCCACTAATATTTTTTACAAAATAGCCCAAATAGAACAGAAGTATGAGTGAGTGAGTTGTAGGGGCTTATGGAAAAGAGAAAGCCTTGCTTTATCTCATGTATTAATTTCAAACTCCATATGATATAAATGTACATTCATTTATTATTTAGTAATTACATTCTCTTTCTCTCTCTCTCTCTCTCTCTCTCTCTCTCTCTCTCTGTCACCCTTAAGACAATTCAGTCCATTGGGAACGGCCTCAGAAACCCAGGGCACCACAGGGGCTTTGGTACCAACCCCAGGCTCCCTCTGCTGAGGTGGAGATGACAGCCTACGTGCTCCTCGCTCACCTCACAGTCCAGCCAGCCCCGACCTCAGAGGACCTCACTTCTGCAGTGCCCATTGTAAAGTGGATCACAAAGCAACAGAATTCCCATGGTGGCTTCTCCTCCACCCAGGTCTGTGGTCCACAAAAAGTGTTCTCTGGGTACATCTGGAAATTAGGAGTGTTGAAAATGCAAAAGTTACAAGGAAAAGAGAAGGGAAATAAATACATCAAAGGAGAAATATTTAGGGATAGTTGTGGACAATGAGAATACCAGGAAAGACTTAAGATGTTCCTACAAAACAATGTTTTTACTACAAACGATGTTAATATACTACCAAAGTGGCAACTCCGCCTAAAGAACATTTCTCTCTAAAGCTACAGTACACTCTGTGAACACTTCTATACCAAGGTTTCTCAGCAGCAGCACTGTTGACATTTGGAGTCACAAAATTAGGGCTGTAGGGGCTGTCTTTGTCATTGCATGATGTTTAGTAGTAGTATTCCTTGCCTCTCCCCACTAAATGCCATTAGCAGCCAACTCCCAATTGAGACAAAACAAAACCTCTCCCAGTGGAGAATCAGTGTTCAAGAATACAGACTATATCTTCACAAACCTACAAGAAATCTTCTAAGGTGAACCCCCCCAAAAAATATGTTTGAAAGGAAAGTGACTAGGCTGAGCTCATGTTGACTTTATGGAATGACTGAGAAATTCCCTTTAAACTACTCCAAGGAATTCAGCCTTTTCCCCTGAGAGCTCCCTTCTTATTTCCCAGTTAAGTGGAATTTTTAGGCAGAAGCTCTTGAAAATTTCCTTTTCTATTTTTTTTCCTAACCCAATTCTAGAAATAGCTTATGAAAGGTATAAACCTCCAGAGAGTCTGTTTTCCCTCTTACTTGTCTTTCAATATTTAGGATAAACATAATGAAACTTGTTTTTCAAAGAGATTAGGTGGAGTAAATAAAACAAGCTAGAAAAAGGGGGAACGAATCTTGGAAAAGTAGGGCTTGTATTATACCATTCCTTTTATTCACAACCAATTTCTATCCCCCTTCCATCTAAATGGTCATTACTCATTTGGTTAATAGTGGTCACTATTTCTGTTTTACTTTTTAATCTTAGATTTAGTTTTTGAAGGGTATGTCCAAGAGGACTGTTAATAAGAAAGAGAAAAAAAAAGAGCAGACCTCAATTTCTGAATATAGAGAATAGTATAGGATGATACCAATTTATATGAAAATAAATTACAATAATTAGCATTAGTAGTATTTTATTTCACTTGGAGAAAGTGTGGCAAGATTTTGATAATGCCTGAAAGGCAGAAGAAAGGAAAAACATCCATCAGAGGTATGCTTTGGAGGAGAAAAATTTCTGTCCCCTCACGGTGGCTGACACAGAGTGGGGTAAATTTCAGCTATCAAAAACTGGCTGTGGGGCAGTTCTGCACTCATCTCTTCCAGGACACAGTGGTGGCTCTGCATGCCCTATCCAGATATGGAGCAGCCACTTTCACCAAAACTGAGAAAACTGCACAGGTGACCATTCAGAACTCCAGGGATTTTTCCACAAATTTTCAAGTAGACAACAACAACCCGCTGCTGCTACAGCAGACCTTATTGCCGGAGCTGCCTGGGGACTATGCCATAACAGTAACCGGGGAAAGATGTGTGTATCTTCAGGTGAGACTCTGGAGTTGTTATGTTGGAGAAAGTCACTTAAAACTCTGGTTGAAATGGAAGGTCTGCTCTTTCCTTTCTGGGCAAGCAAAGGGGAAATCTAGTGACATTAAATGATTAAAAATTGAGGGAACCCAGGAAAAAGAAAGGAACTGATGATTTTTGGTGTTCCACAGACATCCCTGAAGTATAATATTTATCCAAAGAAGGAAGATGCCCCATTTGCTCTGAGGGTTCAGACTCTGCCTGAAATTTGTGATGGACCCAAAGCCCACACCAGCTTCCAGATCACACTGAATATTAGGTAGGTCCTTCTGACTAAATTACCCAATCCTGACTCCAAAAACTACATAGCACTATCAGTGATTTATAGTCTATTTGGTAGCTATGTTATTAAATGAGTACAATAGAGAATTGCTACACTAATTGCTATTAGTGAAGTCAGACTTTTAACATTATGAAGTAATTCCTTTTCTAGTAAGTCTTTTTATCTTGAAGTTTCAGTAATACTTTAAAAATAAATCTGGTATTATCTTTCAAATTAAAAATGTGAATTAGTCCAATATTTTAATCAATTCCTACTTTTCATACTAAATTTTGTTGAACTTACTGCTAATGAATAAATTATTTTCTTCAAGGATTTGTTTTAAATTGATTGTCTTCCTTGCCTCTTCTGAATAATTAATCTTATTTACTTATCTCTCTAATCAAATGAATAGGTAATAAATACTAATACTAAATACAAAGATGAATTACATTATAAAATATAGAGTTGACCCTATCATCATCCATCAAAAACTACAGGAATCCTAATAAAACTAAAGCAAATGGTACTCCCATGCATCTAATACTAATGATAGTAATGTTATAAAACAAATCATATTTCAGACAACCAATCCAGCTATGAAAAAAAGTGTATTGTGTAAGAGAGTGTATCTGATCTCTGAAATTTTGAAGCTTCTTGGGGGAAATATGATACATTCTGGTTAATGAAAAATATAGAAGTAATGCATAAAAATGCATCGTATAGATGGAGTTTCTAAGAACTGTAGATATGTTTAAAATGCAGATTATCAAGATTCACTTCTAAAGATTCTGGTTTGATTGGGAGTGAGACTTGAAGATGTGGAATTTTAGCAATCTGTAGATCTGATGTACACTCAGGTTTTCAACATCAATATCATGCATGTTCAAGGTGCACAGATTTCTATGGGTATTAATTTGAGGGAAAACTTCATGGAGATGAACAGGTTTATGGAGGCCTAAAGGAGGAAATTTGGCTTTCTTTCACATATTACATCCTAATTCTTTTTTCTTTGACACTAAAGTTACACAGGGAGACGTCCTGCATCCAATATGGTGATTGCTGATATAAAAATGATATCTGGTTTTATTGCCCTGAAACCAACAGTAAAAATGGTAGGTATATTTTAAGTCCATCAAAACTCAGATGAAAGGGTGCTATGTAACCCCAAACTAAAATCATAACAATGTCAAAACCACATCTATGTCATCCTACCTCAAAAAATATTTTCCCCAAATCCAGGAAATCCAACTATTTATTTGATTCTATAATAATGGAATGGTGTGATACTAGAGAAATACAAGAAGGATCCTCATTTTTAGACCACTCACAGTCTACGTGGGAATTTAAACCACATAAGCACAAAATTATACAGTAACAATTCAAGAAAGATAGAATATAATTCAAGCCCAAAACTCACTGATAGGGACTAAAAATTGGAGTTATAAAAAAATCACTGTGAACTAAAATCATCTGTTACTTGTATGTTGAGGAATATATAGTTTCCTTCTCTTCATACTAAATTAGATGATTTTCTCACAGTCAAGCATGATGTTGTTGAATCCTGTCTCCAAAACTCAATATCTCCCATCTTTTTATATCTAATGTACCCAGTTATTTAATCTAGAAGATGATTTAAATAAATCCTAGTCCTTACACAACTCAGTGAGACCCTGTGTCTAAATAAAATACAAGATAGGGCTGGGATGGGGCTCAGTGGCCAAGTGCCCCTGAGTTCAATCCCCAGTTCAAAAAAAAAAAGAAATCCTAGCTCTTACATTATTTGGAGAATAGTTTTTCTGCTGTTGGTCTTGCACTGTTCTCATATCGGTTTTCTAACTTTTTGAGTTCTCTATTTTTCTTCAGCTTGAAAGATCCAGCTACGTAAGCAGGACAGAAGTGAGCAACAACCATGTCCTCATTTATGTGGATCAGGTGAGAGCTCTGACATTCTGGCCAGGATTACACATCAGTGGACTTTGTAAGTGGGTCACTTCACTAGGAAACCAGTAACATGAAGAAAGCAGAGCTTTGGAATGCCTTTCCAGAGAGTTTTACTATTCTAAAGAGAAATATCTTAACTCCAAGGCATGTTCTACTTTTGTAATCATGTTAATTTTCAAGTGTGAAATTAATAGAAAAGTTTATAATGTATTCCTATTATTTTACAGATCCCCAAAGGAATAAATATGGTCACATTGATCAATGATAATGTTAACATTTGAATATATCATTATGTAAAATAAAACAGACTGAATGTCTTCAAATCTGACTGTAAATCAAAGGAAATGTTTTCATCAAGTCACACAAAAAGAATAGGGTGATATCATAACCACAGATTATAGAAAGTCATGTCTCTACATCTTGACAAATATTCACATTGGCCCAGAGAGTTAATCTTACACACAGAATTACAAGAGGATATAGGTTGTCTCAGTTGTCTTCGTTCACCATAAAGAATGCCCATGGTTGGGTTCTAAAACCCATCTTGTCATCCACAAATATTTGCTCATGTAAAATATACAGGTGAATAAGAGTCAAAGAATATTTAGTAAAGAATATGCTTTGTTCAAGGAAGAAAGTAGAAGGCATACCCTTGATTGCTCCCATTTTCGTTTTAGGTGACAAATCAGACACTAAGTTTTTCCTTCATGGTTTTGCAAGACATCCCCGTAAGAGGTCTGAAGCCAGCGATTGTTAAAGTCTATGATTACTATGAGACAGGTGAGTGAGAGAAAACTGAGACAATTAAACTCTCTCAACCAAAACCAAGAAAGTGATTCTATTGTGACAAGTGATCCTATTTTTTAAATATATGATGTATTTTATATTATCAATCTGTACACATATTTTGATCCTATTTTTAATCCACTTAATCAATATTGTATCTTTCCTTCCTCCAAGACACATACTGTAGAAACTACCTAAAAAACAAATTTATCAGTTAAATTGAGTAAGAAATGTAAGAATTTAAAAAGAAGGAAAATATAGGACACTATCTTCAAGTAGTTTAGACATAGAGAACATAATACACTTGGAAAGTTAATGCAATAAGGAAAAACAGTTAATGACATATGAGTGTTAGCAGCTAATAAGATTAAAGAGCAAAAAATATGCTGAAGGTTGGTGCTCAGTAAGAACAGAGAAAGAAAGATCCAAGCTGGATCCCAAAGAGAGTACAAATTTTAGAGTGGAGAGGAGTAGGAAGAGTGTTCTAAACTGGACTCGTCATTTTAGAAAAGGGATTAAAGAAACAAGCTGAACAAAATGAACAGAAGTAGACAATTCAGAGAAGAGAGAACTATAAACTGATGCAATGATGGTTATCTTCCCAAATGTTTAAAATTTGAACAGCTGCTGTCTGACCAGGCTTCAAGCCCCTCTCCTCTCCAGAGAGAGATAATATAGGTATTTGAATTATCCTATTCTACTTTGGTCTGTTTACCAGGAGTTCTGATAATTCTTATAGCATTCACTTCACTATGATAGAAAAGTGAATAGACTCAACATGGTCCCTAGTTTTTAGATTTCTTGTTTGTTTCTCCATTTCTTTCAGATGAGTTTGCTGTTGCTGAGTACGTCAGCCCCTGTAGTACAGGTAAGTCACATTTTATGACCAGTTTTATAACATTTCCTTAAATTTTAAATTCTCTAGAATCTGAGATCATTCATATGGTGAGTTCTCACACAAAGAAAAATCTTTGAAGTAAAGCACTGATTCTGTAGTTGAATCTCCAGTTTCTGAGAAAAATCAATAGGCTTCGTTATTTGTATGACAACTATCCCTAACAGGCAATGTTTTGTATCATAGCTACTTGGGTTTCCTTCATCACATCACAACCGGGCGTGGTGGCGCACGCCTGTAATCCAAGCAGCTTGGGAAGCTGAGTCAGGAGGATCACGAGTTCAAAGCCAGCCTCAGCAACCTAGTGAGGCCCTAAGCAACTCAGTGAGACCCTGCCTCTAAATAAAATACAAAATAGGGCTGGGGATGTGGCTCAGTGGCCGAGTGCCCCTGAGTTCAATCCCCAGTTCAAAAAAAAAACAAGGGTTGATGAATTACAACTCTCAAGGCAAATCTAGTCCAACACCTACTTTTGTAAATGACGTTTGATCAGTACATAGCCACACTCAGTCTCTTACTATTGTTTATTATTACTCCCTTAATGAGTTGACCAGTAATGACAAAACCATATGGCCCACAAAGCATAAAAATATTTGCCACCTGGCTTATCACAGAAAAAGTTTTATTGTCCCCTATTTTAGTTACTCTACTGCCACACTCATCTGAGAGAATTCTCCTCAGGAAGCCCTGCAATGATCTGATGGGTTTTCTTGCTCTTTTCCTCTCCATAGATACAAAGCTTGGAAATGTATGATTTAGGCTACATATCTTGCTGGATTCCCTGTCATATACTTTTATTTAGAAGGAATGGAGTTTTTCTCTATAAAACAAATGCCCAAAATGTGTGCTGAATAAATGTGCATTTCTGATCAATCATGTGTTCATCATTCATTCATCAAATATTAATTGCATGTTCACATATGAATTATATGCTTTTAAGTAATATGGATACAGATTTGTAACATATCTACTTATATTACAAATGTGAATATAAAGTCAAATCACAAACAATTTAAAATAACTTATGTTCTGAGAAAAAACTTTTCATTAAGGGGCTAGGGGTGTAGCTCAGTGGTAGAATACATGCTTAGTATGTGCAAGGCCCAAGTTCAATCCCAGCACCAGAAACACCAGAAAAGTTGTTCATTAATCTAGGAAACCTTCACTTGGAAGATAAAGAGAAAAGTAAATAGTATTGATTAAAAATTAGGATTACAGAAATTTTTCTTGAGAGGGAATTCCTAAGCAAAAGCATCAAAAATAGACTTGAAGAGAGACTAAAATGATTGGAGTAATTAGAGAATATGTTGGAAAGAGGCAATAATGTACAGTTGTCAGAGTCTAGACACAGGAGCCAGACTTCCTGGGATTAAATTCTGACTCTAGCCTGCCTGCCCAGCTAAGTCTAACCCCTCTGCTTCCATTTTCTCATTGAGAAATGAGGACAACATCAGACTATCTCAAAAGAATATTATTTATGAGGATGTACCACTGGCCTGAAAAGAGAAACAGCTGAATCAAACAATAACTCATAAAGCTACTGCTCAGATGCGGTGTATTTCAGTTTTGTTCTATTTTATTTCTAAAACATGTTATATGACCAAGCCATGTTTATGTTTGATAATATTAGTTTTTGTTTAAAAATCCTTATCTTTTAGAAATATGTACTGAAATATTTGTGAATCTTACTTCAAAGTGGCAACAGAAGAGATAAAGTGATAATATATAAGTAGGGATGTGGGCAGACCAAATTGTACATGGGTTAATAGATATTGGGGGCTATATTCTAGGTTCATTTTACTGTTATAGAATTACAGATACATCATAATACATTATTCTACTTTTATAATTTTATTTCTCTCTAATTTTGAGACTCCACTGTAGACAGAAAAATTTTGAGTAAATAACAATGAAAGTTACAACTCTAAATAAATTATAGAATTGAACAACAGAAACATTATAAATATCAAAACACCTAGAATATTTAAAGTGAAACTCAGAATGATATTTTATAAAACTACACTAAATGTATTGAAAATGAAAGATTTTAAAATGGGATCACAGGAAGGTGGAGCAAGATGGCAGCTGAGTAAGATCCTCCATCATCATCTCCCCCATAGAGACACAGTTGGAATAGGCATTTCCACACCAGTTTACCTTTACTCTACCTGAGGAAGCCTGGTGAGAGACTTTTTGTATGTTTTTAGTATAATAATAAAAAATGATGCATTGAAGAAGGCAAGAAGGAAGGAGTTGCCCCAATCACCCCACTCCCAAGTCCAAGCAGTGGAGTACAAGGAGATACTGCCAGATTCTAGATTTCAAACCTAGTATCAAGCCAAACACAAGGAAATCCTGAGCTGGTCAGAACTGCATGGTCCCTGACCCTAGGCCAGTGCACATAAGCTGAACCTCTGGAACGTTCCTAACCAGGTGACCAAGAAACTGCTTTCAATACCCCTTTTTTACCTCAGGCAGCAGAGCATGGAGGAAAACTCTTCCCATCTGGGAATGGGGCAGGAAAGCATGCACAGGAGAAGGTATTGCAAAACTCAAAGATATAGGATGAATTTATAAAGATAGAAACTGAGCCCACCTCATTTGGCATTCTGTCTCTCAAAATCAATGATGAATCAAGACGCATTTCACTTGGCAGAGAAAGGATAAGTAGGAAGGCCCTAGTCGATCCCCATTCATGCCACAAACATCTGAGGCATCTCTTCCTGGAGAACCCTGTGGCCTTCACAGACTCTGAGCCCAGTTTGCTGAACTGTGGGGCTACTACACTACTATTTCCCCCCTCCCAAAAAAAGTCCAGCCCCTGTGGTCCCTCTCCACCCAGGCTCTCACTGCAGAGTCAATCTTGAAACCTGGCCTACCCAGGGTACTGAGAATTAGGCAGCTCCCTCCAGCAGCTCTACTGACCTGGCTCTATAAACCAGCCAGGAGATTTTACAAGCCTTCCCACAGCCAAGCAAGAAACTGTATCATTCCCCCTGAGCAGCTTGGTCTGCAGACGCCCCCTAGAAATCAACCAAGCAGTTGTGCACACCCTCCTACTGCCCCAGATGCAGCTGAATGACTCTACCCTTGCTACCTTGGCCCTGGGAAACAACCAGGCAACCAACCCTGAGTCACCCAGGCTGCCAAGTCTCATGGGAAGTAGCCTGGTGGCATGATTCACCCTCGTCTTCCCCAGAACATAGCCAGGGAGCAGTTCCCAGGCAGCTCAGTCCACAGAGGTCCAGGGAAACAGCGGAATGGCCCTACTCACTTATCAATGATCCCAGAAAACAGCCAAACACTTTCCTAAGTAGTACAGCCAGCAAAGTTCCCCAGAAAGGTCTCACTAACTCTCCTGTGGCTCCAAGAAGCAGTGGGGCAGCTGCTTTTTAGAAGTTCAGCCCCCTGAGCTCTGAGAAGCAAACACTTGTCCCCGTCCATTTACCCTCAACCCCACAGTGCAGCCAGCAGCCCATCCAGGTTGATTGCTGTATGCCCCATAAAGTCGCCAGTGCAGGCATCAGACACTGACAGGTTCTCCAACTGAGCACACTGGCACAGTGCAGCCCCCATGGAGCCCTCAGACACTGAAAGGAACCCTACCCCACTATGGGCATACTGTACCACTCACCTGGGTCTTCTAGGTGGCTCCACCCATGCACAACCTCAGAAACTGACAGGCACCCCACACCCACAGACAGGGCCCCATGCTCAGAGTTACCAGAAAACTTTCCTCACCTAACGGAGCTCCATGCCACCTGGTTGTGCAACCCCACCTGCAACCTAGGCCAATAAAATGACATGATAAGAACACAGTATCACCTCCAAGATGTTCTTCTAAAGATACAAATGCCTTCTGGACATCACAGTTTTATGTCTTATAAACACATCAAACGCCTGCCCAAACCTTCTGACTTTCCCTTGCCTATATGAACTATCTTGGTAATAGTGCTATCTTACCAATCAGTTTAATTTACTCTCTTCATCTTCATTCTAATTCCTAATCTATTATGTTCTACCAATGCAAGAACCTTCTTTCTGACTTCCTTGCTTCTTTTCATTCTGTTATAGCGTGGATATGTAGTGTCTTCCAAAAGTTCATGTGGGAGCAATTCAAGAACATTTAAAGGTGAAATGATTAGCTTATGAGGCTTGTGACCTAATCAGTGGATTAACTCACTGACATGAATTAACTGAGTGGTAACTATAGGCAGGTAGGGTGTGGCTGGAGGAGGTATGTCCCTGGGAGTGTGCCTTTGGGGTATATATTTTGTCCCTGGTGAGTGGAGTTCTCTCACTCACTGCTTCCTTGTTGCCATGTTCTGTGCTGCTTTCCTATGCATGTCCTTCCACCATGAAGTTCTGCAGCTGTGGAGTCAGGCATCGATGGACTGAGACCTCTGAAACTGTGAGCCTCAAGTAAACTTTTCCTCCCCTACTTTTTTCTTGTCGAGCCTTTTGGTCACAGTTACAAAGAAGAGAACTAAAACACGTTCTCTCCCAAATCCATTCACCACATAGCATTCAACATAATGATTTTATTTAATATCTGTAAGATTACATCACCCTTTTGTTTCAAAGCTTTTCCGCAGCTTCTCTTCACACTTGGAACCACATTCAATGTCCCTGCATGACTCAGACCTTCCTACCTCTTCATGTTCCTTTCACAGCCTTAAATTCACTAAGATTTTTTTTGTCCTTTTATCTTTATACAGGTAACAACCCATTTATTTGGAAAACTCTTTTCTTTAATCTTGTCTTGACTAGCTCTTACTTTTACTTCAGAAATCAGCTCAAATATCAGTTCCTATAGAATGTCTTTTCTGATCTTCAATTAAATTAGCCTCAATTCCCCTGCCTCTAGCATGCAAGTCCTTTGTAATGATTTATCTATTTATTAAGTAATTTTCTTTGCACCTGATTCTCTAACTACACTTAACCCTGATGAGAACAAGATCAGTGAAGACTGAGTTAAAGATTATTTGGTTCATTACCAAGAAGGAACCTGGATTCAACATTTTTATCTTTCTTATCTTACCCAACATCTAGTAATTGTCATCAAAGTTGCCCATTCCCTCCTTGGAACATTCTCATCTCTACTTCAGTATCACTGCACTCTGGGGCTATTTTACATACAATATCCCATAGCTTTTTGACCTCTCCATTTGGATATCCCGTAGGCAGCCTAATTTAACATGCCCCAAGCAGAGCTCTAACTCTGGAATCCCTCCCCACTAAACTCTCCTCTCTAACTCTTCCTCACATAAATTTCTAACACATTTTATTCAAATTGCTCAAAATCAAATCTTTGACTCCCGTCTTTCACACCAAAATGCAGTCTACCAGTATGCTTTGTGCGCTATACCTACAAACATACTCTAATTTTGTTTGCTTACCTCCATTTTTGTCTTTACCACTGATATATTCCCTGCAATTTTATAACAGCCTTCTAATAAGTCTTTATGCTTGTATTTCCCCCTGCAATTGACTTTTTCAACAATAATTAAAATAATACTTTTAAAACATAACTCTGACCATATCAGCCCCCTGCTTTAAAATCTCCATTAGCTTCACACTGAACTTGGAAATAAATTCCAAATTCTTTGTAACTCCCTGTCTTGTTCTTAGTTTTCTAAAACGTTAGCCTTTTTAGAATATGCCAGGCTATTTCTTCATCCTAGATTCCACAGCCGTTATGTTTGCTTGAATGATATTCCCCATTATTTCAAATTTCCTCTTGTCATTCAGATCTCATCCTAAATACAATTCCCTCAATAAGGATTTCCCTGAACACCCAATCTAACAAAGTCAGTCACTTGCTTTCATAGTACTCTATGCTAATCTTCAATGGTATTTATCAATTTTTTTTGTCTACACACATGAATGTTTGTTGTCCATCTCCTTCCACTAAAATGCAGACTGCACGTGACCTGTCACCTTCTCTTGTTTTGTCCTACACTTA
The DNA here is from genome assembly GCA_020662805.1 of Glaucomys volans. Taxonomy (NCBI): domain Eukaryota; kingdom Metazoa; phylum Chordata; class Mammalia; order Rodentia; family Sciuridae; genus Glaucomys; species Glaucomys volans. Next base: position 178,824 of record JAJEJO010001748.1, read on the forward strand.
GCCTTCGATAGTGCCAAGCACAAGGTGTGTTCTCAATAAACATTTACAGAAATAGTAATCATAATGTTCTGCACTTCACCTAATACCTACAAATCCTGTCACTCAGATTCTTTAACCAGTCTCTTATCCATCTTCTCATTAATGGAGACTTATTCAAGCTTTTGGTTTGGTTTTGTTTCTATATTATGCCAATATCTTTTTAGTGACCATGTCAGACTCTTTTTTGGATGCCCACTAATCTGTATTGCACATTGCTGCCTACATAACAGGACTAAAGCACAAAACTGACCACCTCACCTCCCAGTTCTAGGATCTTTTACTGATGGCATTTAGCTTTGCCCCAGGCGCTTGTGTTCTGGCCAGTGCCTCCTCCTCTGTTCCCTGTCTTTGCCTCACTTGCTCCTCACATCTGTTCTCGATTGGGTGCCAAGCATCAGTGAAACCAGACTTTATCACATTTCCATGTGTTTTCTCTTCTTCCCATACCATACTCTGAACAACTTCTATTTTTCCTTTTAAATTAAAACCCACAGATATTATCCCCCAGGAATGTTCTCTCCTCTTGGATTTAGGTGTCCCCTGTCCCCTCCAGTAACACTCCACATTTAACTTTCAAAGCACTTAATACAGAATGGTGATAGTATTTATTTACTCATCTGTCTCTTATGAGATTTTAAGTTCTCATAGGGCTTTCTATTCTCAGGAATCACAGAGCACCTCATATGCAGGTAGTATATAAATAGTAAAATGAGCAAATTGTTTATATAAAGTGGCACTGTAGTATGTATCTGTTTTCATTGTAGATCTATAAATTGTCCATTAAAGAACATTTTCAGATATATTGTTAACAATAATTTTCAGGACTCAACCCATGTTTCAGAAGTTACCTTGTTTCCCCTAGAATTTTTAATTTATGTTTTAAATGGCAGAATTCACAAGGTTCAAAAAACTAGAATGAAAAAATTATAGTGATGTCATCCTCTCATTTTTGTCTCCTATTTGCCCAATTCCCATCCCATTCCCTTTTACCCAACTTATGTTTAGTGTGTTAGGTAGTCATTCAATTTTTCTTAATTTATAGCCAGGCAAATATGGTTATTGATTCTTATCCTCCCCATAATATAAAAAGTAATACAAACACACTCTTTTCATTTGTATTCATACATCATATACATATTTCCTTATTAGTACATAGAAATTTTCAATTTTTTTTTTGATGACACAGCTTCACAACATTACATTGTATGGATACTTCATAATTCATTAACTAGTTCCCTATTGATGTAAATCTGGGTTGCTTCCAATCTTTTACCACTACAAACAATACTGCACAGAATAACCTTGAACATGCATCATTTCATCAGTGTTCAAGCATAAGTACAGATTGAATTCCTAGAAATGTAATTGCTGAGTTGAATGATTTTTGCAATTATAGTCTTAATAGATATTTTGATATATTGACAAATACTGTTGCATATTAATTCTATGCCCAGATAGCATACTGAATTCTCCCATTGTTCTCAGACATTTCTCTGTTGATTTTTATCATATTTACAGAAATAAAATTATCTTATGCAAATTATGATAATTTTTGCATTATGATGATAATTTAAATATAATTCTGTCTTTCCTTTTTTCCTTGTTTTTATTTGTTCTTTGTAGATATACATGACAGTAGAGTGTATTTTGACATATTATACATTCATGAAGTATAACTTATTCTAATAAGGATCCCATTCTTGTGACTGTATATGATGTGAAGTTTCACTGGTTGTGTATTCATATAGAAACGTAGAAAAGTTATGTTCAATTCATTCTACTGTCTTTCCTATTCCTATCCTGCCTCCCTTCCCTTCATTCCCCTTGTCTAATCCAATGAATTTCTATTCTTCCCTCCCCCACTTACTGTATATTAGAATCCACACATCAAAGAAAACATTCAGCCTTTGGTTTTTTGGGACTGGCTTATTTCACTTCACATGATAGTTACTATCTATTTATTTCATTACAACATGATAGCTACTATCTATTTCACTTATCATGATACTTACTATCTCTATTTTGTTTATTTTGTGGGTTGGCTGAAACTTATAGTACAAATTTAAAGACTAATGAAGATAGATATATGTATTATTTCTGACTTATGAATAATGCTTTCTTATTAGCTATTGTTATTGGCTTTTAGGAGAATATATACATATATATAATTATATATATTAAACACTATATTTAAAGAACTATCCATTGATTATTATTATTTTACTAGCTATTTTGTAAGGAATGGGTATTTATTTGACAAATATCTTTCTATATGGAAAAAATCAATTTGGTCATGTAAAAATGATTAATTCTTCAATGTGCTACTGGATTATGTTTACTAACTTTAAGCATTTATCACATTTGTGAGAATACTCTCATTCATATTATCTTTACCAAGGTTTGATATCAATATTATAATCAGTTCATAAAAAATGTTATTTCTATGTTCTGGAAAAAAGGTCAATATCATTGCAATTGAAATTGTTTATTTTGCTATGAGAAATTGCTCCCTCAGTTGCCACTCTGAATGTTACATTTGTTCAAGTTGATATCGGTGCTTTGTGTACTGCCAATATTTTACACCCACATGAATTCAGAAAGGAAAAAACCTCATTTCATTTCAGGGACGTTATCTGCCTTGAACTCAGTGCGTGCTCAATAAATACTGTGGATGTATAGATGAAAGGTATTACTTCCTAGTCATCCAGGATGAAAATATAGCAATTTTCTAACAAAATGTTGACAAATAATCTAATGAACTCATTACATCACCATGAAAAACTTATTACAAAAATGCAAATAATGTATTTGTTAATGAATTTGTAGTTTAATACACAATTGAATTACTGTAACTAGAATGTCAATAAATAAATTTTAATACAGCAAAGTTCTTTAATAGAAAACTACAGTTCCTTAGTAGTTTTTTTAGTAGTTTTTTTAGTCCTACATGTTCTATCAGTAACTAAACACACAAAAGGAGTGCTTATCAGTTTTGCAAATAACACAATGCTGGGAAAGACAACTCCTCTGTGGACATTGGAATCACATTTGAAAAACTAAGAGCACAGATCAACAGTTGCCAATTCATAATATTTGAGTATGTCTAAATAGACATTTCTCAAAAGAAAAATACAACTGACTAATAAATACATGAAAAATGTTCAATATCATAAGCTTTCACACTCTAAGCAATTTACAGATTCAGGGCAATCCCTGTCAAAAACCAAGGAGGTTGGATAATGGGTTCCAAAATATAATCAGGAATAAGTACCAATGTTTCATAGCATAGTAGGGCAGCTATAGTTCATAACAATCTATTATATCTTTTATAAAATACTACAAAAGGGGAGTTTGAAATTTCCCAACATAAAGAAATGATAAAATGTTTAAGGAAAGGGAAATGCCAATTGCCTGGATCTATCATTACACATTTACATGTGCATATAATTATCACACTACAGCCCATAAATATGTATAATTATTATGTTTTAGTTTTTAAAATGGTCACCTCTTAATAGAGATATAAAGGGAGTCGAATTCTTAGTGGGAAGAATGTGCACATATATATGTGTATATATATATATATATCCTCTAAAGACTCCGTTTACATAACTATTAGAACTAATAAATTCAGTAAATTAAAATATAAAAATCCCTTGCATTTCTTTTTTTACATATTAATTGTACATAGTAATGGGATTCAATGTGATATTTTCATATGCGCATACAGCCAGCATTGATCTTCCACCTCTGCCCAGCTACCCTGGCACCCTTCCCAGTGCCTAGTATTCCCTTTTCTTCTCTTCAGGTCATCCTTTTTTTTTTTTTTTTCCTGTGGTGCTGGGGATCAAACCCAGGGCCTTGTGCTTGCAAGGCAGACACTCTATCAACTGAGCTATATCCCCAGCCCTTCAGGTCATCTTTTTCTTCCTCTTCCTCCTCCTCCTCTTCTTCTGTTTTGGGGTGTTTGTGTGTGTTATTATTTGTCTGTTTTGTTTTATTCTGGTTTGGTTTTGTTTTGGTCTTCTTAGTTTCTGCATATGAGAGAGAACATTCAATACTTGTCTTTCTTTGTCTGGATTATTTAATATAACATGATGTCCTCATTCCCATCCATTTTGCTACAAATTACAGGATTTCATTCCTTAGGCTGTGAAATACACCACTATGCAAATATATCATATTTTCTTTATCTATTCATCTGTTAATGGGCAGTTAGTCTGATTCCATATCTTAACAATTGTGAATAGTGCTGCAATAAACATGAGCTATTATCACTTTGGTATGCTGATTTCATTTCCTTTGAACATATACCCAGGAGTGTCATACCTGACTCATATAACAGTTCTATTTTCAGATTTTTGAGGAAGATCCATACTGTTCTCTATAGCATCTATACATTTCCACCAACAGTGTATAAGAGTTCAACATTCATTCCATATTTGTTATTTTTTTATTTTTTTATAACAGCCATTCTAACTGGGGTGAGATAGTACTTCTCATTATAACCTTGGTTTGTATTTTCCAGATGGTTAATGATATTGAGCATTTTTTCATGAATTTATTGTCCATCTGTGTTTTTTCTTTTGAGAAGTGAATATCCAGATCATTTGCCCATTGTAATTGTATTACTTGTTTCATACTGTTAAGCTTTCTTTTTGTTCCACATAAATTCTCGATATTAATGTTCTGTCAGATTAATAGCTGGCAAATATTTTCTCTCATTCTTTAAGTTGTCCCTTCACTCAATGTTGTGCAGCAGATGTGTAGTTTGATGTAATCCTATTTGTCAATTTTTGCTTTTGCTTCCTGTGCTTTGGGGGTCCTACTCTGAAAATCATTCCTTGTGCCAGTGTCTTAAACTCTTTTCCTTATGCTTCCTTTTAATGTCAGAGTTTCCAGTCTTACAATTAGGTTTTTTATTCACTTTGATTTGACTTTTAAACAGGATTAAAGATGGAGTGAAGTTTTAATTTTGTCCTTGTGGATATTCAATTTTCTCGGCACCATTTTTTAAAGTGGCTTTTATTTCTCCAAGAATGTTCTTGGAACCTGTGTCAAAAATCTGTTTTCTATAAATGCATTGTTAGTTTTGGGTATCTCTATTTTGTTCCACTGGTTTGTGTCTGGTTTTGTGCCAGTAACAATGTTTTGGTTGCTATGGCTCTACGGTATTTCATAAAAGCATGTATTGTGATTCCTCCAGCTTTGTTGTTTTTCTTCAAGATTGCTTTGGCTATTTGGGGTTTTTCATGCTCCAGTGTGAACTTTAGGATTGTTTTTTCTAGTTTTGTGAAGAACATCATTGGTATTTTCATAGCAATTGCATTGAATCTATAAATTGGTTTTATAGATTTATGTTAGTCAGTTTTTCATTGCTGTGACCAAAATACCAAGAACAACTTAGATATGGAAAGTTTATTTTGGTTCATGGTTTCAGGGTTTAGTCCATGGTTGGCTGACTCTATTGCTGTGGGCTCAAAATGAGACAGAAAATCATGGTGTAAGGGTGTGGTTGAGAGGCACTGCTCCATTCCCCAAAGCCAGGAAGCAGAGCGAGAAAGGGGAAGGGGTCAGGGGAAGATCAATCCTTTTGAAATACAACTCCAGTGACCCACCTCCTGCAGCCATGCCCCACCTGCCTATAGTTACCACCCAGTTAGTCCATTCAAATTCAGATGGACTGATTAGGTGACCCGATCTCACAATCCAATCACTTTACCTCTGAATATTACTGAAGCTTTGGGGGAAAACCTCATATCCAAAACACAAGAGGTAAGAAATATTTTCACAATATTAATTCTTCCAATTCATGAACACAGACGGTCTTTTCATCTTTCTTTGCTTCTTCAATTTCTTTCATCAGAATTTTATTATTTTCATAGGAGAGGTCTTTAAATTCCTTGATGAAGATTATTCCTACATATTTTATTTTTTTAAATTTTGTAGCTATTATTAATGGGATTGCTTTCATTATTTCTCTCAGTAAATGTTGATATACAGAAAAGCTATTGACTTTTTGTATGTTGATTTTTGTATACTGCTACTTTACTAAATTCCTTCATCAGTTGTAATAGTTTTTTGGTAGTGTCCTTAGGTTTTTCTGTATTTAGAATCACACAATCTGCAAACGGGAATGATCTGACTTCCTCCCTCCCTCTTTTTATGCCTTTTTTTCCTTCATCTTGTCTAATTGCTCTGGCTAAAACTTCTAGTAAAATATTAAATAAGATCACTAAGAGTAATCACGTGTATTAGAGGAAATGCTGTCAACTTTTCCCCATTAAGTGTGAGGTTGGCAGGGAATTTGTATGGCCTTTATTATGCTAAGGTGTAGTCCCACTACACCAAATTGGTTCAGGGCTTTTATCTGATTATAGATACCTTTTGATAGAGATACTGAATTTCAGGGCTGGGGATATAGTTCAGTTGTTAGCTTTTAAGCATAAGGCCCTGGGTTCAATTCCCAGCACCACAAAAAAAAAAAAAAAAAAAAATGATATTGAATTTCATCAAATGCTTTTCTTTAATCAGTTGAGGTTACTGTATGATTCTTACCCTTCATCTTCTGTTTATGTGATGTATTATGTATTGTTTATCGATTTGCATATGTTAAGTCATCCTAACCTCTCTTTCGTGCAGTGATGTTGAATTTGATTTATCTGTATTTTAATGATGAAATTTGAATCTGTTTGTTAAGGACATTGATCTTCTTTTGTTGATGTTGTGTTCTATTTTTGCTGTTCTTGTGTTTGATAACATGACAATGCTGACCTCATAGAATGAGATTTGAAGAGTTTCCTCCCTTTCAATTTTATGCAATAGGCTGAGAAGAACTGGAATTAGTTCTTTGAAAGTTGGTAAAATTTGCCAGGCATGGTGGCGCACGCCTGTAATCCCAGCGACTCGGGAGGCCGAGGCAGGAGGATTGAGAGTTCAAAGCCAGCCTCAGCAACTGAGCAAGGCCCTAAGCAATTCAGTGAGACCCTGTCGCTAAATAAAATACAAAATAGGACTGGAGATGTGGCTCAGTGACCATGTGCCCCTGAGTTCAGTCCCCAGTTCCAAAAAAAAAAAAAAAAGAAAGTTGGTAAAATTCAGCAGTGAAGCCATCTGGTCCTGTGCTTTATTTGTTAGAAAATTATTTACTGATTCAGTCTATTAATGTTTTCATGTAATCATGGTTCAATTTTGGTAAGTCATATATGTCTAGAAATTTGTCCATTTCTTCTAGGTTTTCTAATTGATTAACACATAGTTTTTCAAAATAATCCCTGATTATCCTTCATATTTCTGACGTATCAAGTATAATGTTTCCCTTTAAATCTCTGATTTTATTTGGGTCTTCTCTCTTTTATTCTTTTTTTATTAGAGCATTATAGTATAACTATAATAAGTCCACTACAGTGCCTGCCTGGAAGCAAGGAGCTGCACACACAGCATGACAAAGTTTATCTCAGGAGGGTCTCTTTTGACTGTTCGCAGGAGGGTGGGGGAGATAGGGAGACAACTGAAGCGGCTGTATTATTCAAGTCTGCCTCCTCACTCTCCTGTGGGTGGGGCAGCAGCAGAGCCATGGTGTTCCCTTCCACTAGCAACTGGTGTCTGAGTGCAGCACAGGGGAAGAGGTGGTGTGAACTGCATGGGCAACTGCTTTCAGCTCTGGCATGGTACAAATCCAAACATGACTGGTAATGGCCCTGGTCTCGAAGAGTAATGCCCTCGTTCTCAAGGGCTACATCCTCCATTTCCTCTCCATGTCTCAACACCCTTCACCTAAAGTGGAAGACAGCCAGGAGGATTGCATCACAGTCATTCTGCTGGGCCAGGTTTGGTTCATGAGCCAACTACCTGCCGACCAAGTGCGGTGGAATGTGGATTCCCAGAAATGGGAATACGCAGAAGTTTCTGACCCCTGAAACATCCAAATTGAGTCAATAGCTCACTTCTCAAAATCACTGAGTGCTCATGTGTGGGGTTCCTTGGGGATGGATGTGAAATACTTAGCTAAGTGAGATGCCAATATGTGAGGACTGTGAAAATTTTCAATACCTAGAATTTCCAGCTCCCATGCTGATAGAGTTTGCCAGGACTGCCTCCTTCATCCTTGCTCATATTGAGGGGAACCTCTCCCTTCCCCAGCTGTGGAGCCAGGGTGGCAGAGGCTGGGATCTTTTGTTTCTTACTATTCTGAGTTCCCAATTCATCAATCTTACAAAGTTCCAGTCTCTCTCTTGCTGGTTTTGAATATTCTTTTCCAGTCATAGCCTCAAAATGCAACTGTATACCTGCTACTTTGGTTCTGCTTCATGGAGGAGGAGATGAGTGCTAGGCAATTCTCTTCAATTATCCCAAAATCTTCATTTCTATATGTTAGCAATAAAGTGCCCAAAAATAAAATTAAGAAAACAATTCCATTTACATTAGCACCAAAAAATAAAATACTTAGCATTAAATTTGACCAAAAGTTAAAGACTTGTGTCTGAAAACTACAAAACATCAATGATAGAATTGAAGAAATATAAAAAGGTGGAAAAACTTCCTGTGTCCATGGATTGGAAGAATTTTTATTGTTACAATGCCCATATTATCCAGAGTGATTTGTAAATTCCATGCAATCTCTATCAAAATCAAAATGGCATTGTTTACAGAAAGAAAACACAGTTCTACAATTCACAAACAACCATGAAGAAAATAAACACAGAACAAAACAATCTTGAGACAGAAGAGCAGAAACCAAAAGGATTATATTTCCTGAATTCAGAATATAGTATGAAGTCACATTCGTCAAAATAGTATGGTACTGGCATACAGACAAGCATACAGGTCAACAAAATAGACTAGTCTGTTTTACTTACAATAGTATCATCAGTACCAAATAAAGAACCTGGTTCATTCTAGGCTCTTAAATATGGACTGACTGAATAGATGATTTGATTAATCAATCTCTTTTCTTTAACTTCTGAATCTTATATCCAACTCCTTATTCAGAAGCTTCACTAGATATCTCAAAAGAACTTCAAATTCAATGTCTAAGATTCCTCCTACTACTTCCCTATATCTTTCATTAGCAAGACTATCCTTGCACTTGTCCTAGTGAGAAACCTAGAGTTATCCTCTACTTATCATATCTAACATGGAAAATAGAAGTCCATACCTATATACCTATGTTATAAAGTTTCAGATGCATTAAGTGAAATAACCAAGGCAAAGTGCTTATTGTGATGCCTGGAAATAATATTTGCAAGTTTTAGATATTACCAGTTTTTGTCAATTCTAAGATACATATCCATTCACATCTTTGAAATCAGGATGTGCTTCTCAATCAGAATATGATAATTTAATTAGATGGGATTTTCTTCTTTAGCACATTTGATAACCACATCCTTTATATTTATATAAGATGTCATAAAATGCACTAATATGATTTCTCTGTCCAATATACTGATTAATATTAAAGTTTTAAGTCATAGAAAATATACTTCAAATCCATACTTTCCTCCCTCTCTCCACAGTTCTAACTACTTTTGGACTCTCATTTTCTCTCAGTTGAACATTGAAATTGTTCCCTGAATTATGTCCCTCCCTCTTGCATTGCTCTTCTCCAATGCATGTGCCAAATTCCTGCCAGAGTGATGATGTTTCTTCCATGCCTAAAATCACTACATTGCCTAAACAACTGCCTACATAACTAAATCTAGACTAAATACATTATAGTACACAAGGCTCCAATTTTCTCTCTAGTTTTATTCCTAAGTTCCAGTGATTTTAAACTCCTTTGTTTAGTTTCAGATTACCTAACACCCCCTGTTATTTCATAATCATGTATTTTTGGTCTCACTGACTTATCTTGTCAGAATATATTTCGCATCTGTTTGTGAGTCAGCTGCAAATTCCTCTGGCAATAAATAACAGAAAAGCAACTAGGAGTTGCTTAAACAAATAAGGAAGTTCATAGGTTAATATTCCAAAGTTGATGCAATAGCCAGTGTTGCTGGTAAGGATCTTGACACTTCCAATCTTTTGAATTTGCTTAGCAAGCAAACCTTCATTCTCATGCTGTTGCTTCAGCATCGCAAGACAGTGATTGAAAGTTCAAATAGCATATCTACTTCTAATGCAGGAAGAGTAAGAAAGAACACTCAATGGTCGGCCCACTGAAATTCTCATCTTTAATTGAGCAAACGTAAAGCCCCTTCCCATGAGCTCCATGCAGCAGTTTTCTGCTTGCATCTGATTGGCCAGACTATACTAAAAAGTCATCCCTAGTTTATAGATGGTTAGGGAGAAGAATGCTGTTTGATCTGTATTTGCCATAATCTGCTAGGCAAACATCCTCTCATTTCTTGAGACTCAGCTATATGTAGGTAGAAATAGAGAAATATATAGCCTGTTCATAATTACATGAACATTAATATAGAACCTAATACATAATACAATGAAAGAAATTCTTTCCTTGTGGAATTACATCCTGGTATTTACCTTTTAAGTCATTATTTCTATACCTACTAATTTACCTTAGAGACTATTCCTCAAAGACAAGGATATTCACTGAAGTATAATTAGACTAACAAAAATTAATAAGTTCAGTATGTGATTTATTACTTTTGATACATATAGTGTAACTATCAATATATTTTAAAATGGAGATACTTAGACATGAGAGTTATCTCAAATGTATATTTTAATGTACAATTTAAATGTAAAGCAAAATATATAGTAAAATATCACATTTAAAATAAAAATATTTCATATTTTAATGAAAAATATAAAGCAAAATATATAGTAAAATATCACTTTTAAATTAAAAATTAATCCTAAAATTTATATGGAATCTCATGGGATTCCCCAAATTGCCAATTTTGCTCTTCTTTGAAAAAAACATCAAATAGTCATCACTATTTTGTCTTTATTTGAAATAAGAAAGACAAGTCGAAAGACTCATACTTCCTGACTTCAAAACGTATTGTAAAGGTATTTATAAAAACAAGGTGCTATTGGCATAAACACAGACAAACCAATGGAATAAAATAGCCCTGAAATATATCCTCAGGTATATGGCCAAATAATCTAACAGGATGCCATCACCACTAAATAGGACAGACTCAGCTATGAAAAGAGTTAGGAAAACTGGATATTCATATGTGCGACAATGAAGTTTATTCTTCATACACAGAACTTAAGTCAAAATAAATTAAAGATGTAAAGGTGAGACCTATAAAACTATTAAACTATAAAACTTCTAGAAGAAAAACGTAGAAAGTTCATGATATTGGAGTTGGCAATGACTTCTGGAATATGACATCAAAAGCACAGGCAATAAAAGCAAAAATCAACAAATAGGATTTCATCAACTGTAAAACATCAAGAGATTACAGTCAAGAGAGTGAAAAGATAATCTATGGCATGGGAGAAAATATTTGCAAATCATACATCTGCAAATGGGTTAATGGGTTAATGTCTATAGGGTTAATGTCTATAGTGTATAATTAACTCCTACAACTCAACAACAAATCAATTAGGTTGATGTCATAAATGGGCAAAGGACTTCAATAAACATTTCGTCAAAGATGATGTAGAAATAGCTAATAATCATGTGATAAGATGCTTATCATTACTAATTTGAGAAATGCAAATCAAAAGTGCAATGAAATATGAGGTTTTTTTCAGGATGGTCACTATGAAAGTTAAAGAGTGAAATATTAAGTATCAGTGAAGATGTAGAGCCATCAGGACCTTGTGGACTGTTACTGGAATTGTAAAATGATACAGAAGTTATGCAAAGCAGTATTAAGGTTCCTCAGAAAATAGAAAATAAAACTACCATGTGTTTCCGTTTTCCCACTTCAGTGTACAGACTTATTCCTCAGTACCATGGGGAATGATTCCAAGACCCGTGCAGATATCAAAATCTATGGATGCTCAAGTTCTTTATATAAATAACATAGCATTTGCACATAACCTATGTACATTATCCTGTATCTTTCAGATCATATCTAGATTAATCTTAATAACTAATAAAATATAAATAGTTATTATACTGTATTGTTCAAGGGAATATTGAAAAGGAAAAATGCCTGTATATTTCAATATAGACATAACTGCCATGGACCTAATTGCATAGTACACAATTCAACATGAGGTGAATAATGCTAAAAAAGTGCACTGGAGAAAGACTGAGGATCTGTGATACAGCAGTGGTCTACAGCATATATGCCTACACATTACTTCATCCATAAAGATTCAGCAAAGTGCTTGGCATGCAGAAAATTCAAGCTTGTTTTTTGGAACTTTCTAGAACATTTTTCCAAACATTTTCCACACACAGTTTATTGAATCCATGGATATAGAATCCACCAATATGGAGGTCCAGCAATATGTCAAAAAAAAATAAAAGTAAGGTTTTGAAAAGGTATTTGCACACCCATAATCATCACTACTGACAATATCCAAGAGGTGGAAGCACCCCAAAGCTTTAATGGATGAACAGATTTTTTTCAAATGTGTTGTACGCATACAATGAATACTATCCATTCTTTTAAGAGAAATTAAATTCCAATATATGCTAGAACATAGACGAACATTGATAACACTTTGCTAATTGAAATATGCCACTTAAAATAAGATATTTAAAATAGCCAACATCCTAGAAACAGAAAGTAGAATCATAGAGTTTGAGGGAAAGAGAAAAAATGTTGTTGTTTTTGTTTTATGAATATAAAGTTTCATATATGCAAGATAAAAGTTTTCTAGAAATCTATTTCACATTATAAATATACTTAACACCACTGGACTGTACACTTAGAAATGGTTAAGATGGATAAAAAGAAAAATTTGTATCTTCAATACAAAATATTGGATATATTTGGGTAAGGTCATCTTATTTTCTATTTTCTTCATACCTATGTATTTTACACAATAAGCATGCACTGCTTTTGTAATGCAAGAAATACTTGAAAAATATTTTTAAAAAATAAGTTACTCTCTTCTATTCAATTTCTGGAGGTATTAGGTAAACACTTTGAAAAGTTTGTTGAATCATACAATCTGCAAATAGCAATAATTTGACTTCTTTTCCTATCCCTTTAATTTCCTTCTCTTGCCTCCTTGCTCTAGCTAAAATGCTGAAATTTGTCAAAGTTTTTCTGCATCTGTTGAAAAGACTATGTGATTTTTGTTCTTAATTCTATTTATGTAATGAATTACATTTTTTTGTGTGAATGTTGAACTGACCTTGCATACCCAAAATTTAACCAATTTTATCATGATGTACAATCTTCTTACTGTGCTTTCAATACATATTGCTAAAATAGCAATACAGATTGTTATTTTACATCTATATTCAACATGGATATTGATCTGTAATTTGCTTTCCTTGGTGTGTCCTTAGCTTGTTTTGGTATCAGGGTAATACAGACTTCATAGAATGAATCTGGTAGTGTCCTTCCCTTTCTATTTTATAAAATATATTGAGAAAGATTGGTAATTCTTCTCCAAAGGTCTGGACAATGTTAGCTGGGAGTCCATCTGGTCCAGGGTTTTTCTTTGTTGGAAGGCTTTTTATTATTATTTTTATTCTTAATAAAATATTTTCAAACCACATACAAAAACATACTAAAGATAATGCATCATGATCTAGTGGGTTTCATCCCAAGGATGCAAGGTTGGTTCAACATGCTGAAACCCATCAGTGTAATTCACAACTTAACTAGACTTAAGGACAAGAATCACATGATTATCTCAATAGATGCAGAAAGAGCATTTCACAAAGTACAGCATCCATTCATATATACAATACTAAGAAAACTAGGAATAGAAGGAACTTACCACAACATTATAAAGGTTATATATAACAAATCTATGGCCAACATTATTCTGAATGGAGAAAAACAGAAAGCATTCTGTCTAAAAAGAGGATTAAGACAAAGTTGCTCACTTTTCCACTCCTATTTGACACAGTCCTTGAAAATTGAGCCAGAGCAACTGGAAAGACAAGGAAATTAAAGGGATATGAATAGAGAAAGAAGAGTTCAAATTATGTTTGCTGATGACATGATCCTGTATTCAGAAGACCCAAAAAACTCCACCAGAAGAGCTCTCAAATGAATTCAGCAAAGTAGCAGGATACCAGATCAATACTTACAATAAATCAATATCATTCCTATACTCTAATGATGAATCTGCTGAAAAAGAAATTAGGAAAATTATCCAATTAACAATAGCCTCAAAAAAAAATATACTTGGGAATCACTCTAACAAAAGAGGTGGAGGACCTCTACAGTGAAAACTATACAATAATGAAGAAATTGAAGAAGACCTTAGAAGATGGAAAGACCTTGGACAGGCAGAATTAATATGGTCAAAATGGCCATGTTACCAAAGTGCTATATAGATTGAATACAATTCCAACCAAAACTTCAATGACATTCTTCATGGAACTAGAAAAAACAGATATCAAATTTGTTTGTAAACAAACAAGAAAAAAAGGCCCAGAATGGCCAAAGCAATTCTTAGTGAGAAAAGTAAAGCAAGAGGCATCACAATACCAGACCCCAAATTATACTACACAGCTATAGTAAACAAAAACAGCATGGTGCTTCCACCAAATCAGGCATGAAGTCCAATGAAATAGAAGACACAGAGACAAACCCACCTGGGACAAGACAAAGCTACCAAAACACACAACAGAGAAAAACAGCCTTTTTAACAAATGGTGCTGAGAAAACTAGAAATCTACATGTAGAATGAAATTTAACCCCTATCTCTCACCCTGCAGAAAAGTCAACTCAAAGTGAATCAAAGATCTATGAATTAGACCCAAACTCTGAAAATGCTAGAAGAAAATGTAGGCCCAACACTCCAACATGTTGGCTCAGGAATTGATTTCCTTTGCAAGACTCCTAAAGCACACGAAGTAAAATCAAAAACCAGTAAGTTGGATGGCATCAAATTAAAAAGCATCTGCACAGCAAAGAAAACAATGTGTGCAGAGAAAGCCAACAGAATGGGAGAAAATCTTTGCCACTTGCTACTCAGAGCATTAATATGCAGGATATATAAAGAATTGAAAAACTTAACACCAAAAAAAAAAAAACCCAAAGGAACTAAACAGATACTTCTCCAAAGAAAAAATACAGTCAACAAATATATGAAAAATTGTTCAACATCTCTAGTGAAATTATCAAGAATACAGGTAATAATAAATTTTGGCACAGATGTGGGGGGAAATGTACACTCATACACTGTTGGTGGGAGTGCAAATTAGTACAACCACTCTAGAAAGCATTCCTCAGAAAACTAGGAATGGAACCACTATATGACCCAGCTATCCCACTCCTCAGAATCTATCCAAAAGAATTAAAATTGGTGTACTACAGAGATGCAGCCACATCAATGTATATAGCAGCTCAATTCACAATAGCCAAGCTATGGAACCAGCCTACGTGCCCTTCAACAGATGAATGAATAAAGAAATTATGGTATATATACACAATGGAATATATTACTCAGGCATAAAGCAGAATGACTTATGGGATTTGCTAGTAAATAGATGGATCTGGAGACTATCATATTAAGTGAAATAAGCCAGTGGCAAAAAGTCAAAGGTTGAATGTTTTCTCTAATATGCAGAAGCTAATTCAAAATAAGGAGATAAAGAATATAAGAAATATCAGTAGAGTAGACAAAAGAGACTGAAAGGTGGATGCTGATACATAATGGTGGGGGAGTTATGGGGGGGCTAGGAGGAAGTATGGATGGTGTAGAAGAAAATGGGATGGGAGGGGATGGGGGAAGGAAAAATAGTAGACTGAGACAGATAGTATTACCCTATGTATATGTAAGATTATATGAATTGTGTGAATAAAAAAAAAAGAGAGTGAAAGGAAGGGAGGAAGGACGGATTGGGGGAAAACAGTGGAATGAATCTGACCTAACTTTCCTATGCACATATATGAATATACCACTGTTAATCTCACCATCATATACATCCACAAGACACTTATTTTTAAAAAACTGTAAGTAAATAGCTGAAAGATGAGCAGAATAGAGGAAAGGGAGCAAGGAAATGAAGGAAGGGAGGGGAAAGAGGAAGTCTTGAGGACAGAATTAGTACAAATTATACTCTATGCTTTTACAATTATGTCAAAATGAATAATTAATGGAATTATTTGTGATTACTGTCAAAAGCAAGAAAGTAGAGTTTGATACACACATTACATATCAAGTCATTTTTATACCTTTATGTCACTTATAACACCTAATTTTACCTAACTTATGCTACATTATTTCAAATTGAATAACGAATCTTAGATGACCATTAGCATCTCTGGCAATATTTTTAATTGAAAAAATAAGGTTACATATTTTCAACTTGCAACAAAAATATATGATCTATGAAGGCTATGCCATTTAAAACTTAAGAACTTTGTTTTTGTCTGTGCCATTACTTTATTGCTTCGGTGTCCTGTTCCAATGAATACAATAAACTCTTTTAAAAAAGGAAGACACATGAAAGCCTTTTGTGCAAGTTCCATATTACTTTAAAATTCTATTGGCTGATAAAAGCATTTCCACTACAGAACTGGAGAGATTTGGGAAATCACAAGATGCACTTTTGGAAGCAGGACACCTCAACTATTATTACATTACACCTCTTGGCACCAGTAGCAGGCCAGCAAACTTTTAATAGTATCTTTATACAATATATTTCATAATTTCTTATAAGTTCTTATAATATTACTATAAATTATGGGTACTGTAGCTGTTACTGCCATCACGATCATCACAACATCTAAGTAAAACTTGGCAAAAGCATTTGTTCTCCTCCTTCCTCCTTTTTTTCTTTTCTGGTGCTGGGGATCAAACCCAGAGCCTTGTGAGTACTGGGCAAGTGCTCAACCACTGAGTTACATTCCCGGCCCTCTTTATTCTTAAAATCTAACTCTAACTGTCTGCTCCCAGGTTAAATAGAATCCTCTAAAATGAAAGTTCTGACACTGGAAAGTTCCACAGTGAATAAAAGAGCCACAGTGAGCACAGGGAATTCATTTGATTAAGAGTCATGAACCAGCCCTGTGTGCAGGCACACAGATGCATTTTTTGTTTGCCAAAGAAAAATTAATCCTGCAGCATTTACCCTACATTGCTTCACATTCAAAAGTAAACTGCAGACAGTTGAAGATAAAAATTTCTACACAAATACTTAACACAGGAAAAAATACAGAATATTTTTACATATTATGTGTGCAGAAGGACTTCCTAATCAGAAAATAAACCTCCTAAACAAGTTAAAAAACAAGCAACAAACAGAGCTCCTAGAAGTAACAATGATCATGAGCATCATGAATAATCACAAACTTAATTATATACCAATTATAAATATGTCACTCCCCCTTGCTATCAACTTAGTAAAAATTTTAAAAGACAAGTTGTGGGGAAAGACATACTCTTAAGAATTGGTGGTGAGAGGGTAAATTCACAACGTCATTTTAGAAAGATGACTTGATAGCACTTCTAAAAACTTTTAAGCATATGTACACTATTTGACTTTGCAAATTCACAGTACAGATGCATCAATCAAAATACTGATCCCTACCCAAAAGGATAGTCACTGAATTTTATCAGTTGCATAAACTGTTCCAGTTCAGGCCCTAATTCCCCTGGAACCCAGTGTAGATTCTAGTGACACCAATTCTATTTAGAAACTGAAAGGAGCAAATAGATTTTTAATTGAAAGGATAAAACACTAATATTCTGAAGATTTGTGAAACTATGGCAAGCATATTGTTAGGAGAAAAACAATTTGAGAATTTGTTATAATTTTGACTTTGTACATTAAAATATTATTCTTAATAAAAGTTAGGGGGAAAGGATACTAATGAGATAACAAATGAGAAACCCTCTGATCTTTGAGAAAATCTCTGTGGATAAATTTTGCCTTAACTCCCTAATTCCACGTTTTTTCCAAGATAATGTGCAAAAATAAAGCCAGTATACTCTCTGATAGGGTGAATACAGTTATGCCACCAACTGAATGTTCTGATTTTGAAGGTGGTTAATATGCAACCAGCTGAAATGTCCTTTGTTATCATCACTAACAGGAAACACATGAACCTGAAATTGTCTGTTTTCTCAGGCAAAGTAGACTAAATGTATGATTAGTACAATTAGACAAGTAATAGTCAATCTCCAGCAAGCATACTGTGATCCAAGGAGAAAATATTTTTCTCCTCTATTTTTATAAAGGCTCATCTACCTCCTAATTTTTCTCAATTCCCCGATATTCCTCCTTTGTTTTTAATGCCATGTTTTTCTGTACTTTACTCCATTACTTTCTTTTCCTTGAACTTTTCCCCTTTCTTTTCTCTTATCTCTTTGCTTCAGCTTTCTAGCAGTAAATATTTGCTTAGTTTTTAAAATGTGTGCAGAATTTGTCCAAGTCATATGCTTCATTTTCTGTCAAAGACTTGCTACGCAAGTAGCCTAAAGCATTTTCTTCCTGGAAAGGCTGTTGGTTGCTAGTCCTATAGCAAACCCCAGAACAGACATGAAACAGACCTCTTTCTCAGTCATTAGAATGCAAAATATGAATCTACACTGGTAGAGTAAGGTTTATAATTTTAAGGTTCGGCTACATATACCACTTTATATAAACTACTCCCACATAGTTGATAACACAGATATTATTACCATAAAATTTATGGGCAAGGAAGCTAAAGGTTAAAACGGTTAACTAAGTTATTCAAACCTACATTGTTCAGTCAAAGCTACCAACTCAGGTGTTCTGGTAACTGACTGGTCCAGTCATTTTCTTTCCTCCCCAATTTTTCCCTTTGGTGAAAGGTAATTTTCATAAAATTTTTCTTTTTACAAATATACAGAAAGTGGAGTTCCTCCTCCCAAAGATAATTTCTCCATACATATTCTTTTTTAAAAAATTTATTAACCTATTATCTTACATATTAAATGGTTTGTGATATTTCCATACATGCATGTAATATGCATTGATCAAATCCAACCTTCCTTCTGATACCCCCCAACACACCCCCTTTCATCTCTAGTAATCACTATTCTACTTTCAGGTTGAATATTTTTGGCTTCCTTATTGAGAAACTGCATACTTGTTTTTGTGTATCTGGCTTATTTAACTTAACATAGTGTCCTCCAGTTCCATCCATTTTGCTCCAAATGACAGAATTTCATTCTGTGTTGCAATGGAGTAATACTCCATTGTATACACATTCTTAATACATCTGCTCATTGCATCCTCCGAGGCCTCATTCTGGGATTACCCCTTCTCACCACATATGGTCCAGCAGCCTACTTTTCATCTACTTCTCCCACTCAGCATTTGTAGAAGCAACATTTCATTTAAACTTGTTCAAGTACCTCTCCTTTAAATGTATCTTCCTTTCACCTTGCATCTCTAACAGATACTGCCCCTTTAGATAAAATGTGAAACCAAAGACTGTTTCTCACAGTTTCTCACTCCTTAGGAAGCTGGAATCAAATTTCTGCTCTATACAGACACTGAAATAGCTGGATCACAATGTTCTTGTCTCTAACTCCAGCAGAAAAAATATCAATATATAATTTGATTTCACCATGGCATTTGAATGAATAACCAGAAATTTAGCAGTAATAATTTGTATCATCTTTGCAACTTATGAGTCATTAATGAATGCTATTAATATTAATCCCTCCTACTTGAAGTAGTTAATCTTGCAAATAAGTATTCAGTTATTTCTAGCTTCTTAAACAGTTTAAATTCTGCTATATTTTGAATAAATACACTAAAATTATATTAAAATTATACAATTGTTTATAAAATCTTTTGTTTTGTATGTTATTCACATAGATGTGTTGGCATAGTCACAATTACTCTGATCTAGTTAAAATCTTCTGTTGATTATTATTTTGTTAAAATGGTCCCCTTCCTTGGGATTGAGAAATCCTATACTCTCCTGACTGTGTTTATCCCCCAACTGAACCATTTGTTTCATTTGCATGCTTCTGCACATCACATAGACAAAACTTACGTTAACTTTCTGTTACTATGACAAAATACCTGAGGTTGATAAACTTGAGGAAAGGCTTATTTCAGTTCATGGTTTCAGAGGTTTCAGTCCCTGGTTGCTTGGCCCCATTACTTTGGACCTGAGATAAGGCAGAATGTCAAGGCATGGAGTACATGATGGGGAAAACCTGCCCCCTTCATGGTGGCTAGAAGCAGAGATAGAGAGGAAGGGGACTGGGAGAAGATATAGCCTTCAAGGGCACACCCTTCCTTCTGCTGGTCCTCCCTCCTAAGTTTCCACCACTTCCAAATAGTTTGTTCAATTATTTGCAGACATTTCATTGATGAAGTTAGAGCCTTCGTTATCCAATCACCTTCCAAAGGCCCCACTTCTGAACACTGTTGCATTGGGAAACAAGCCTTCAACACGTGAGCTTTTGGGGGACATTTCAGACCCAAACCATGACAAAAGTGTTCTTTGTGCCTCTTGGGCCCTTTTCTCTTTTCATTAACATATTTGGACTATTATCATCCATTTTCATTACACCAGCTTTCCCAATAAACTGACAAATCTGTAGTCTGTATGAGTTATTTGGTGGCATTCAGACTAATTAACCTTAACCTACAGTAAGAAGTGGTATATGTTTTCAATAGGCTCTTCACAATGTAACACTGTAATCACATTTCACAGTGTAACTTTGACATTGTGACCTAGGATGCTCAGTCAAGGAAAAAGATGATTAAGACAGAAATAGTGATAAAGAAAAAGTTAGAATATAGGTTTTACTACTATAAGAATCAGACCTTGAAATACAAAGGCTTTAAGAGAAAATAATTCTCTCATGTCAAAGTCTAGGCTTTTGATGATTTAGGGATTAGACTCAGATTGTGTCTTATTGTTCTGCCTTTCTTGACACATGATTTCCGTTTCATGGTCAAATGCTAAACTCCTTATGAATGTTAATATCTCACAAGCACTTTCTAAAACTACGCTCTTTACTAATCCCCAGGCCTCTGTCATTCCTTCTGCTCCTCCCATTTGTTCCCTGTTTTACTCAATTATAGGCAACACCCTTCACGCAGTAACCAACTAGAAATTTTAAAGGCACATTTTTTTAATCCCCTTAAAAATGATATAAATTTGCAATCTTTTTCCAAATTCATCATGAATTACCCTGGTTCCAAATGCCATCAGTTCCTACCTACATAATCACATTAATTCCCAACTGGTCTCCCTGCTTCCCACAGCACCTCCTCCAGTCAGTCTTCCGAATTTCAGGAAGAGCCATCTCTCCAAAAAAAAAAAAAAAAAAAAAAAAAAAAATCTTAAATCAATCCACTGAATACTCCCCAAAACCTTAGCATTGCTAACAATTCCTTCCTGATTTGAAGTCGGCTTTCTTTACCACACTTCTAAGTATACAGGCATTTCCTCCAAAGCAAATAGCTCTCATCTCATGGAGAGTGCCATGATTGTTGCCACCTGCTGAGCATCTGCACACATCATTTCCTAAGCTTAGAATGCTCTCTTCATCTCCTTCATCTCATACTTCAGAGCTCAAGTTACATTTTTATTTCCCCTAAATTTCCTTTCCAAGGCTCCAAGTTTGGGTTGTGTGCCCCTTTATTTGACCATTCTATCTCTAGGATCTTGCATGATATCTAGCCCTAGTAAGATCAATGAATGCTTGCAAAATAACTAAATAGCCACATAAATGAATGGGCAGGTGGATAAATTAATAAAATTGTTTATATAGCTTAAAAATAGGTCTATCATACTTAGAAGACAGGAAATTCATATGCAGTAGATGTTAGAGGCAGTTGAGATCTTAGTTAGGCACAGTGGGTTGAAACTTGTTTTTGAGGTCCCGTTACTTCTTTTTTCCTCTTTTCATTTTCTTAATAAATGAAACCATGTTCTGTTATCATTCTTCCAGGACCTGGATTTTCATTTGTGACCCAGTAAGATCACTAAGGTCAAAACGTACTAGCTTGACCCAATTTTGTTTCCAGAGAGGACCACTGAGTTCTGAAACAGCTTCAGTACTGAAGGTAGGCATATCTGACGGAGGCATAGACTTAAGAATGAAACATCTATTTTGAGCCTTCCCAGTGTTGCTTAAACTGCAATCTCCCTTGCCAACAATTCATACAAGAGACACAAGAAGAGCTGTAAAAGGCACTGTGGAGGGTAGTGGGGACAGAGAGAAGCAGTTGAAAAGCTGATTAGCTGCTTTACTGTAAGAACCCGAGAAAGTGAGCACTACCGGGAATATGGTTTTATCCCTCCAGGAATTCTATTCAGCCTGCCAGGGATTAACCTTGACTGAAATTAGACCATCAATAACCCTTTCAGAGAACAGTCAGAGGGCTCAACTTTGTTTAGAAAACTTTATGCTGTGCAAACAGGAAGTTTGCACAGAGAGCAGCATAAAGACCCATTGCTCTTCGGGGTGTTGGGACCAGATCGATTGCAGGGAGTAGGGTCCAAAGCCTGCTGTGCTCTGGGCCTTTCTCCACGCAGCATGGGGAAAAGAAAGCTTCTTCATCCAAGTCTTGTTTTCCTCCTTCTGATCCTCCTGTCCACACATGCCTCCACCTCTGGAAAACCGTGAGTTCCACAGAGAGCATGAAACCTGAACTTAAAGAATCTTTTCCTTTATTTCAGATTCTCCTTTATTTCATTCATCTTTCCTCTGAAACTGTCACCATCTCATTTCTAAAGTTCCTTTCAACCATGAGGTTTTGTAAATCTGGTGTATTTATTCTTCACTTAGTCTTAACCATCTTTCTCTAACTCACTGGATCTCTAAATCTCTAACTTCCCTAGTGACATGCAAAGCTTAAGGCGCGTCAGAAATTGATACTTTTAAAATAAGTCAATTTTCAGATACTCATGCTCCTATGGATCTCATGAGATCATGCTATTTATTTTTCTTTCACCTTCCCTTTCTTAATTTCCTATCTTCTATTTCGTAAAACAAAGACAAACCTCTAGGTCAACCAGACCTGACCATGGAGCATTGTCCTGGACTATAAAAATTCTCTAGGGTGCACTGGGTGTGGTGGCACATGTGGTAATCCCAGTAACCAAGGACCACTGAGAATGGAGGACCACAAGCTCTAGGTCAGCCTTGGTAACTTTATGAGACCCTATCTCAAAATAAAAATTAAAAAGCATTAGGGATATAGCTCAATTCCAAGTACTAAAAAAAAAAAAAAATTTAAAAAAAACCAGTAGAGTGCCAAATAAAGGAGCAGTTTGAAATACAGGTGTCAATGTTGCAAAAGTAAAGGACTCTTCATGATAGAGGAGTCTTTTGCATAGCACATGGTGGGTGATGTGTTCTTTGTTTCACCAAAGGTGAAGAAAGAGCTAAAGGAAATACCACCCTGATAGCTCTTCTTAATAACATAGTGCTAGGTGATTTGGGTCATATACAGAGAGTTGCAAGAATAGCAATGAAACAATTTTTTTGGTCAGGCATTTACTTACTTTTCTGGCATAAATTCTTTTTAGCACTTATATCTATACAAACAAAAGTAGTAACAGAAGTAATGTTAGTTCTTATTTAATTCTTTAAATAAGAAATATCTATCCATGGGTATATAAATTCACTTGCAGGAAAAAAAAAAAAACAGCTCATCACTCTCACTGAAAATGTGCTCCCAAAGAATTTTGATTTATGTCTAAGATGTATAAATCATAATTTGTAAGATGTTTATTTTATTTTGATCAGTTGTGCACTAGAACTTTTGAAAATAATCAGAAGAACATATTTAGTACTTATAAGTTTATAGTGGTTATATTTAAAAGTTAAATTTATATTCCCACATATATGTGTAAGTTTATGTATATACATATGCATATATATTTGTAAGAAGTAAGAGTGACCAATAAATTTTTTTCTTTTTTTTTTTTTGGTGCTGGGGATTGAATGGCCTTGTACATGCAAGGCAAGCACTTTAACAACTGAGCTATATCCCCAGCCCCCATAAAAAATTTTAAAGCTTAAAAATCTTAGAATAAACTTCTATGCAGTAAGTGGCCTGAAAATTAGAGTTCAAGGATAAAAATGAAAAGGCAAGATGTTAAATTTTTGATCATAACAGAAAGAACTTCTTAATTTACTTTTTAAATAAATCATATTAGGTATCTTTTCTCTATAATATTTAAGGTTCTATGGGAACTTGTAAAAATAATGTAAGTTTTAATTGAAATATCAAAATAATATGCTTTGCAATCATTTAAAATCGTGATAAAAATAATCTTCTCCTTCCTTGTTGTGGGTTAGCATCCATGTGTCAGAGAGAACATTCCGCCTTTGGTTTTTTCGAACTGGCTTATTTCACTTAGCATGATATTCTCCAGTTCCATCCATTTACAGGCAAACTAGACAAAGGGAAATGAAGGGAGGGGAGGGGGAAGAGGAATAGGAAAGACAGTAGAATGAGTCAGACACATCTTTTCTATCCTTATATATGAATTCACAACCAAAGTAACTCCACATCATATACAACCACAATAATGGTATCCTAACTGGAACAAGTCACCCTTATTCTATGCATGTATAATATTCCAAAATATACTCTACTGTCATGTAAAAAATTGTAAATAAATATAAAAGAATAAAATAGGAGCTGGGGATATAGCTCAGTTGGTAGAGTGCTTGCCTTGCAAGCACAAGGCCCTGAGTTCAATCCCCAGCACCACAAAAAAATTAATTAATTAATTAATTAATTAATTAAAAAATAAAATTGTGATAAAAAAGATGCTTACTTGAAAATATATAAGAGGTGCACAATGTCTAAAAATTATGAGTTCTATAAGAAAAAAAGTTTGAAAACTACAGAATCAACCTTACATTATATAGAAAGGTACTGGGAAATTTTCTGTCCTGCTCATAAATTACCAAGATCCACATTCAATCACTGGAGGACCATTTTTGGATGGAGCCATCCTTCAGCCATGAGTTGAAAGGCAAATATTCAAAATAAAAATGACTGTGGTTAGGTAAAATACCATTATTTCATTAGCTGCTTACCACAACTAAGACTTTAAAGTAATGACTCCCTCTCCTTGAGCCTCAGTTTCCATATTTATAACACGAAAGTACTTGCCATGTGATTCTCAGAATTGCTGAAACCACACTTTTCCACAGATATGCTTCACAAAAGCACTGCAATTTGATTGTTTCTTTCTGGTGCCCACATGCCTGAGCGCTTGCTTGCCTTTTATAGCAATCCTAAAGTATAATAGATTTACAATATAAGCAAACATAACTAACATTTTTATTCAAATTCAGATGTGTGCATATTGGTGTTTCTTAAAGGTACCTCAGTCTGCTTGGGGCCCACCTCAAATAAAGCATTTGCTGCCATGGTGTATGATGGACAGGAGATCTAATTGTTATGCATGCCATTTATCAACAGAGTTTCATACTCATGAATGTTATTCTTAGTATAAAACTAATGATGATAACAACGACTCTACTTCATGTACAACCAGAGAAATGATAGTTGTACTCCTTTTGTGTACAATTAATCAAAATTTAAAAAAGAAAAAAAAGAGAAATTACATCTCTATAAAATGTAAGTTCAAAAAAAAAAAAACCAATCATGATGGGACATAGTGGAACATAGTGCTGTTGATAGCGATGTCTTTCCTCTCTTCTAACTGGATTCCCCTATCCACAGACAATACATGGTGCTGGTCCCCTCCCTGCTCCATACTGGGACCTCTGAGAAGGGCTGTGTACTTCTTAGCCACCTGAATGAAACAGTGACTATAAGTGCCTCCTTGGAGTCTGTAAGGGAAAACAGGAGCCTCTTCACTGACCTAGTGGCAGAGAAGGACTTATTCCACTGCATCTCCTTCACTGTGAGTGTGTCTTTTGACTGAATATACTTAATGCTATCGATCAGGGTCTGGAGAGCTAATATTTTTAAGATAAGGCTTTGGGAAGCTAGTAAGAACTTCAGGATGGAATCTAAAGGAGAACTAAGTGTAGGAATCACAGAGAAATGCATAAATTTCCAACCATAAGAGACAAATATTTATAGGGGTGTAAAAAAATTAACTTAATGGTCAAGAAAAAATTATATTATCCGGGGAAAGAAGTATGCCCTAGACAAAGGAAAAATGGGACTTCTGCTTAAAATTAAAATGGAGAAAACATTTATAAAGCAAACCAGGTCAGGGTTCAACATGAGCCACCAGTAGTGGACTAACAGGAACACATCACACTCTTTTCTAATAATAAAAATTGTAAGCCAGGAATGGTGGTACACTCCTGTAATCCCAATGACTTGGGTGGCTGGGGGTCGAGGCAGGAGAATGGTAAATTCAAGGCCAGCCTCAGCAACTTAGCAAGACCCTCAACAACTTATCAAGACCCTATCTCAAAAAACAAAAAGAGCTTGGAATGTATCTCAGTGTAGTGCCCCTGGAATCAATCCCCAGTTACCTGCCCCCACCAAAAGAATTATAGAATTACCCTGAGCAAATATCCAATATCTCTTTAGAGTCAACTACATGGGAATACTTGCAATCCAGTGCCAATAAATATCCTCAGGTTTTATTTTTATAACCTTAAGTCACACTCTACCATGCCATTTAGCATAATGCATCAATTTTGTAAAGTGAAATTTTGAATGAAGACTGTTTTGTCTGAGCTCTATGAAGATATGATTCTCAGTTACAACCTTTCTTAATAACCTATTTTTTCACAACCTTCTGTTCTGTCTTCCCATTTGAAAAAGAAAAAAGGTAGAAGCACTTCCTCTCTATGCCAACTTTCCCAGATGGGAATGAGGGAATGAAATTAAGTGAAAAGGGCAAGATTTCCAGACAGGAGTGGAACAGGGAATGGAGGAGAAGACTTGAGAGGATGAATGGGTTCCCACCATCTTGTCTGTATTTCAGGTTCCACAATCTCCATCCAGTGAGGAGGTGATATTCCTCACTGTTCAAGTGAAAGGAGCAACTCAAGAATTCAAGAGGCGGAACACAGTGGTGGTTAAAAACAAAGAGAGTCTGGTTTTTGTTCAGACAGATAAATCTATCTACAAACCAGGGCAGACAGGTATGAAGAAGTTTATGGTCAACAACATCAAAAAGGAAAGATATTCCTTCCCTACCTAGTACCCCAAATCCCTACAATCCTGGTGCTCTAATAGCTTGTCTTACAAGCTATGGGACCAGACCAGGGTTTGGGGAGCTCATGGAAAATATTTTCATTTCAGTGAAGTTTCGTGTTGTCTCATTGGATGAAAATTTTTACCCCCTGAATGAGTTGGTGAGTCTCCTGCTGATATTTATGTATAATCACTATTATTTGTATGAACTGGATGGGAACATCTTTTTAGTGTTGAAGTGATAACCAGGGAGAGGAAAGATCTAATATCACTAACTAATTTCTGATATTAGAATAGCACGAGATCCTCGTTGAAAACATTATCCCAGGTCAAGAGTACATGTACATGTATGATTACATGAATGGTATGAATGCACATCATGCACAACCACAGAAATGAAAAGTGTACCCCATTTGTGTACGATGAATCAAAATGCAGTCTGTAAAAATTTTAAAAAAAGAAAAAAGAAACAAAAAAAAAGAGTACATAGTTTATGTCTGATAGTTGTCAAATACTTAAATTCACTCTGAATTCTAGCTAGGAAAATTAGAAAATTTTATTAAATAATAGATGCAGAAAAACTGTCAAAGAACCTAAAAGTTCAAATGACTTCTCAGAGATTTAACTTTTTCCTAAACACATTTACCAAAATCTCTATGAAGGCATATGAAAGCAATCAATATGTTTCCCAGTATTTAACTTTCAGTATTTGTGGTAAGAAATAACTCTTTCTCTTATAAAGTAGATATCAAACCAAAGTCTTCATTTTTCTCTCTCAAATCGACTCCTCCAGGACATTTTCTCATCTCAAAAAAAAAGAGGCAATTCTTCTCTTCTAGTGCCTAAGACAGATGATGATGAAATAATCCGTGCTTCTCTTTTTCACATTCGCTTCCCATTCACCAGGAAATCATTGGCTTAAAATGCACCCAGACTACTTCTCACTACCTGAGCTGTTACAACCCAGCCAATACCAGCTGTAAACAAGATCACTGCAAATTACTCTGCAACTCATTTCCCAGGCTCTGCCTTCACTCCTGTATCCAAAATCAAATACCACATCTATCATTCTATCAGCTTCGTCGTGCTTTGTTCTTTCTTCTTGGCACTTACCACCACCTGACAAATATCTATAACCAATATATATATAGGCTCTTTCTTACCTGTCCATCCCTATTGGAATGTAAGCTTCATGAGAGTAGACATAGTGTTCTTTGCTATATTCTTAGCATCTCAAATGATACACAACACATGAGGAGGTACATAATAAATATTAGTTTTAAAAAATGAATACTGTCATGTTATTCCATTTAGCTTTCTAACTTTGCTCTTTATTTTTAATTTATAATATTTATATGATTTCTTATTCATAGAAGCCTACTCTTATTTTATATGCCCTTAAATATTTCTAAGGATAAAAAACTGAATTAACTGTAAAAAAATTAATTGGAAGAGTTATTTTCATTTCTTCTTGCTCTTAGCATTACCTAAGCATTCTGTAACCCATATTAATAATTAGATCTAAACATGGCTAGATATCTTTAAGTATCTAAAATTAATATTAATTAAGGTATCATAAGCATATCTTTTTCAACCTGTAAAACTGCATAGCAAAGGAATGTTTGTGACTACCATTGTATGATGCAATTTCCTTTGGGATCCTCTGGATAATTATTGGCAGGTTGTAGCAATTCTTTCTAAATGCTATAAGCACTTAAGTAATGTTAGTGAATCCCATTCCTAATGAATGGCAACACACATATATATTTGTTGATGACCTAGTAAGTATTTAACATCAATTATTAATCAATTAAAATGGATTAAATTTTTGTAAAATTTAACATGAAATTATTCCATGTTTTATTATAGTGTGTTATTCTTCATTTACATGAAATTACTCCACATAAATCAGAATTGGGAATATTTGAGAACAATTATCAACTCCTTTCTTTTTGTATTTCAGGTACCATTACTATATATTAAGGTAAGTAATGTGAAATATTCCATTATTAGAAGGAAAAAATAAATTCAGGGAAAATGTTCCTATCTGACGGATTCTTAAATATCCCAGAAATTTGTCATTAAGGGAGATGCCTCCAAATTCACACAGGGCTCCATGGTTATAACTCATTTCCCTTCCAAACCCCTCACTAATACCCCATTTTTCCTCTTTGTGAAAAATAAGGTAGATTCTACAGATTCCTTTGATTATCTCTAATGTTCTAAGCAATTTTGTAATAATAACTAATTTATCCACAGGATCCCAAAGGAAACCGCATTATACAATGGCAGAGTCTCAAGCTAGAGAGTGGTCTCAAGCAACTATCCTTTCCCCTCTCATCAGAGCCCCTTCAGGGCAACTACATGGTTGTGGTACAGAAGGAATCAGGAGGAACAACGGAGCACTCCTTTACTGTGGAGGAATTTGGTATGGATCAGGAAAAGTCATGGAACATTTTTCTTCATATTTAAACTTTTAGGGACTAAAATTTAAACTAATTTACAGTCCTTCCACATTCCATGGGTGAAATTGGGCTTGGAGTAGAACTAATTATAACGAAGTCGAATGAGAACATCAATGATCTTTGAATAAATAATCTTCATATAGGCTGGTTATTTTTGCAGTCATATTTAATATCCAAAATAAAATATCCTGATTTTTGTAGAGGTTTTCATAATTTATTAAGGTTCATGGATCTGTCATAGTTCCTCAACCAAAATATCCATTTGAAAGTAAAGTAGGTACAGATACACTGGAAAATAGAGCTATTGTTTTCAAAGCCCCTAATTATCACTAGAGAATTGTTACTGAAAATCTGAAAATATTAATGCCCCAAAAGTTGACAATCATCAACCTCCTTTATTAACAATTAACAGTGCTTCCCAAGTTTGAAGTGCAAGTAACAATGCCAAAGATAATCACTATCATGGAAGAAGAGGTGAACGTGTCAGTATGTGGCCTGTGAGTTGCTTTTTTTAACCTTTTAAGGGAAATTATTTAAAGGAGATTCACCACTTGAGATATTTTGGCTTGTTTCTCTGGGAGTAGTCTCAACACAAATACTTTCAGTACTTTGGAAGCATCCCCATCTCTAGAATGTTCTCTTCTTGTTTTTCTATTTTCCTTATTTCCTTTCATGTCTTTTTCAGAATTACTGTAACTATCATGGGGAGGGGAACTGTTTCCGGAGAGACTATGCTACTAGGAATGACTCTGAAAGTGGTGCACACTTGCCTCCCCCCTCCACACACACACACACACACGCACATGCGCATGTGCACGATAGTGTTGAAAGGTAGTGACTTTACCTTAACCAGAAATAACAAAATATGTATGTGGCAAAAAATTAATACATGGTTATAGAGGAAATTCTATCATCAACAGATCATTTTCCTGCCCTTGCGAGCATAGTGGGTAAACAGATTAGATTCAGAACGTGCAGAGGTAATCATGTAAACAAAATCCCATCTAACTCAGCAGTCACTTATAGGTATGTCACATATCTTTCCATAGCCATTTTTACTGAGATGACAGTATACAGTAGCTCAGCATGGTCCCTCCCACCCTTGAAAATTCATGTTTCCAAGATCATAGACCCCCATCTGTGGAGCCCTACAAGAGCAAAAAATAGCAGGCAAAGAGACCAGTCCTGCCTAAAAAGACTACCCATGTAAGGTACCTACTATTCAATTGGGTCCCTGAGGCTGTGCTATTTTATGGTAATGGTCACCAAGTGTCCACTTCCAGTGACTTATGAGCTAATTCTCTTGCAAATAGCAATATAGAGGATATTCCAAATAGGGAAGGGAAAAATGCCCAGAAAAACACACTAATCACCTATCATATTTATGGCATAATCCCATTTTTATAAAAGTAAACAAAACGCAATATAAATACAGATTTATATGGAGGAAACACCATTGTACTAATAGTTTAGATTCCTATGTAGTTTTCAGGGTACTCATTTATTGTATTTATTTGATTTGATTTTGTTTTGTTTTTATAGATACTGCTTTTTTCTTAATATGTTTAGCTTTTTAATAATGAAGGCATTAGCATGGTATGGAAATGATAAAGTAAAAAAAAAGACAATAAAAGAATAATACTGTGAATTTCAGCATGTTCACTGGAGATTTTCTAAAAGAGAAGAGCATTGCTCAGTTTGCTTGCCCTCAACATAGTACAAACTCTGCAAAAGCAGAGAGAAGTACAGAATGAATGTACTGTAGCTGAGAGAGAAGTGTCAGGTGGAAAAGAGGGGTGTTCTGTGTCTGCTTTGACTCATTTGAAATGTTCTCATGGCAGATACACATATGGCAAGCCTGTCCCAGGACATGTGACTATGAGCATTTGCAGAAAGTATAGTAGTCCTTCCTACTGTTTTGATGGAGAGTCAGAGGCTTTCTGTGAGAAATTCAGCCAACAGGTAGGTTGAAAACAGTGCCTCTTGGGGGTTAACAATAAAGGCATTATTGATAAACAGTGAGTAACAGCATGGTGTTAACTCTGGAAGAACAATCTAGAATAGAATTCCATGCTAGATGTTGTAATTTTTTTTTTTTAGTCAATGACTTAGCACAATAGAATTATCTTTTGTAATTGCCCCACTGTGGGTGCTTCAGAATATAGAAGTTGAGTCTTCCAAAGGCTCTTTGGGGATTTACTTCTATGACAGAAGGAAAAAAAATACATCTTTTTAATTACCTTTGCTGGGCAGGTTCTGCTTTCTTTCTCCGAGCAAGAACCTGTCACATGGCCCCATCTAGATTCCTGGGAGGTAGGAAAGTCCTCAGATGGACAGCCAGTTCCCCACCACAGCTGTCAACTATGAGAGGGGAACCCAAACTGTGGTGAAGAGTTAGCTGTGTACCATAGTAAGATTACCCAAAAAACTTTAAGGTATTTCTATCTCATTGTCTCTAGAGAATTTCAGACACCAAAGAATATATATAAGAATATAAGATATATTATGTATAAGAATATCCACAAGATGTTGTTATGAAATGCAATAATTAGTTCCTAGGTAGCATATATGTTGTTCTCATTATAGAAAATGCCATTAACTGAGCACTGATCTGTCTGGTACCATTCTACTTATTTTTGTATTTTAATATCTCTGCTCTTAGCTCAACAGTCATGGCTGCTTCTTTCAACAAGTAAAAACCAGGACCTTCCAGCTGAAGAGGCAAGGGTATGAAATGCAACTGCAGGTGGAGGCCAAGATTCAAGAAGAAGGAACTGGTTTGTGTAACATGTGGATATGGGAGAAGAACAATGAGCATTGATTCATTTCCTTAGCCAAGTAATAAATCGTAAGGGAAGAGTAGTGTAAGAAGTTCAGGGACGTCATCCTTCAAAAACGAATTTTTTTTTCAGGTGTGGAAATAACCGGAAGAGGGTCCAGTGAAATCACAAGCACCATAACCAAGCTCTCATTTGTGACAGTGGACTCACACGTTAGACAAGGGATCCCCTTCTTTGGGCAGGTGGAGTATTTTGCAGTTCACTAGTCAAACCATGTATGATTTCTGATAAAATTATATTTAATTTGTTATCAAGCAACCAAAGGTAGAAAATATAACCAAAGCAAACTACATGAAAGTAAATCTATTCATCTTATATTTGTTTACAAAAATCTACAAAATCATTTTAAAGTTATATCAAAATTAAGAGGGTGTTTTTCTTTCCCTTTGGGAACAGCAGTGTAGGATGTCAGTCAGTCTCCTTTTCTTGGTTTGTCAAGGAGTCTCAAATTTTATATTTTCTTACAAGAATCTAAAAGTTCATGATGACCCATTACATATCCTTCTAACACTAACTTTGTGTAGAAATGGATGTGTAGGTGCTTTTATTTTTTAGAAATATCCAAGATCCTATTATACCTAGTATTTCATCTGTAAATATATTTACATTAATTTTTTAAAACAAGTATATTTTCAAATAGTAAACATAGGAATAAAGTACTATTTAGCATTCCCAGATTTTAAAAGTATAAATTTTCTCACAGATCTAAAAAAAAAAATTATTGTAAACAGATATGCAGACAGGTATTTCTGACTCTGAAAGTCTGAAACAACAGTTTTATGTTGTAGTTGGACACAATACAACTTTATTTTATTTATTTTCATATGGTACTAAGGATCAAATCCAGTGTCTCATACCTGCTAGGTGAGCACTCTACCAGTGAACCACAACCCCAACCCATGTAACATGTTCTTATGGAAATGTTAGAGCTATGGAGCATGGAAAAGAAAAAGGGACTATAACCAACAACATGGAGTACATTCTAGATCATTTCATTGTGACAGCAAAACATATTCAGAAATATTGGTCTTGTTCTAAAATGAAAGTGTAGTACATTTTTAAATGTTCCAGAGGTGTGTTATACTTTTTAAATTTTTGCTTCTGTTAAAAAATACACAATATTTCCAAATACATTTATTTGAAAATAAAGAATTGGAATCGTGTGCCTATTCTTATGTTTGTATACATGCAACTGATATTTGATTGACAAACTTAGATTTTGTTAATTAATTATGAATACTGACCCAAGTCAGTGTATTTTGCTTGCTGCTACCAAAAGTAGCTTATAGAAAGGATTTTGAATGTTCCCAAAATAAAGAAATAATAATTGTCTGGGGTTATAGATATTCCCATTACCCTGATCTGATCATTACACATTGAACATAGACTGAAATATTACACTATGCTCCATAAATATTTACAATTACTATGTCAATTAAAAATAAAAATTTTTACAGTTCATTGTGAAAAAAAATCACCTTGTTCAAAATATGAATTATGCTACACCTCTCCTGTACTGCTCAGGAGAAGGTAATTTGGCTTTACTTAATACTTTGTGCCTTCGCTTTTATATTTTTAATATGGGAAGTGCATCATAAAACCTGCCTAATTTCCAAAAGATGGAAAAGTCTAGGCTGAGAAGCAGATACCATATATAAATCATATAGAGAAGCACACAGGATAGTGTGTCAGCCATTACTTAATTATATACTTATGATATTTCATGACACTAATCCTAAAAGCTAATAATCTACTTGAAAATAAGTGTTCAAGGCTCAAATAAATTTAGCTCCTGGATTAAAATTTTCTATTACTATATAATTCTGGTGCCCTGAAACTAAGAGTTATATAAAAATACTCAGGTGTTTCTAAAATACCCAGAATACATTCTTCAGATCACCCTATTATTCTTGTCACTTTCTATTCCTTCACACTGCCTTAGTTTTCATCATAGGATTGATTACTACACTAAATAAGAGTATATTATTTATGGATGTATTTAACATATGTCTCTTTTACTTGACTGTGAGCTCTGTGATGAAAGGAACTTTTTCTTGCTCACTGCTATATCCTCAATGCCTGAAACTATGTACAACATAGAGGAGGCACTCAAAAATTATTTGTGATGAAATGAGTATGTTTGGTGTTTTTAATCTTCAGGTGCGCCTTGTGGATGGGAAAGGCATCCCTATGCCGAATAAAATCATCTTCATCACAGCAGATAAAGTTAACTATCACTCAAATGCTACCACTGACGAAGATGGCCTGGTGCAGTTTTCCATCAACACCACCAGCATTAAGGGTACCTTCCTCAATGTTAGAGTAAGTTTGAATAGAAGTTACCAATGACATAAAGTATCCTTGAAAAAAAATTGCAACCCAGAAGAGATGAAATTTCCAAATTGTGTTTAATCCTATTAAAAGAAACAAACTAGGAATTATAAACCAACTTAAGGTCAACTTCTAAAATTTTTTGTGGAAAAAAAACCAATATATTGTTATAGTTAAAAGTGTGAGTTCTACTTTAGCAACACCGGTAGGAATGTAAAATGCTACAGCTTCTACCCCAAATAGTGTGATAGTTCCTCAAAAAATTAAAAAAATAGTAAAGATATACAATGATACCATAATGATATATGGCCTCTTTCTACCCATACAATTTGTTTTGTATAGCATGCAGTCTATTCATCAGCAGCTGTAAATATGGCTACACAATAGATATTGCATAGTCACAGTGATAAAACCCTCTTCCTCTTAGGACTTTTTGTGTTGGTATACAAAGAAGGGATGAAGAGTATATTTTACTGTTTTGAGCTTTAAATACATGACATAAAAATCTCTAATGACTAAAACTTGAATATTTACTCATTTTTAAATTCAAAAGTGTCCTGAATGCTTTCTATGTGCCACTGTACTAGTCCTGACAAAATATTTTTAAATTCTCCCTCTTTTGATGCTCTCATATCACTAGAAAACAGCACTCAGCTATAATATGAACAAAGCATTTTGCTGGCACAAAGATTCACTCGTGCTATGTGGGACCTTGAGAGTAGGAGAAGCTTGGAAAGAGCTAAAGAGCAATGTCTGCATGAAGAAAATTTGGAAATACACCTCAAGTAGAGCTATGAGGCATAAGAATCCAGAATCACTGGAAGCATTAAAAATAATCAGCCTAAGATAGGCCTGGAAAGGCAGGCTTCAACTAATTCACCAACTCAACTCTTTCAATAATGTAGTTTGGTTTTTGGGGGGTTTTTTTTTTGATACTGGGAATTGAACCCAGGGCACTCCACCACTAAGCCACATCCCCAGCCCTATTTTGTATTTTATTTAGAGACAGGGTCTCACTGAGTTGCTTAGGGCCTCTCTCAGTTGCTGAGGCTGGCTTTGAACTCGCAATCCTCCTGCCTCAGCCTCCCAAGTGTTGGAATTACAGACGTGCGCTACCACGCCCGGCTTTCCAATAATATTTTTTACAACTATAATGCACCAATTTAATAATGTGGAAGCCATGCACAGGGTGCATACCTGTAAGCCCAGAGACTCAGGTGGCTGAGGCAGGAGGATCAAGACTTCAAAGTCAGCCTCAGCAACTTAGCAAGGCCCTGAGCCATTCAGTGAGACCCTATCTCTAAATAAAAACAAAAATGGGCTGGGGATGTGGCAAAAAAATAATAATAATTTTTAAAAACAAAAATGTGGAAAGAAAAAATTAAAATAAATGAATAATTCTTTTACAGAAAGCTTTTTCAGACCCCAAAGGCTGCAGTATTTCCTTTCCTAATACTCACTTGAACCCCCTCATAAAAAAGGCAACTGCTTTATAAAGCACGACTTTTCAACTTCTAGAAAATATTTACGCTCTTCAATCAGGTTTCATAACTCCAGTGCCTTTACCTGCATACGTAGAGTAACCAAATTTCAAGCAAACTAATCAGAGCAAAGGATGCCTTCTTTAATGCTCTTCAGATATATAAATACCAAACCCAGGATGCTCTGTAATGTAAAAGCATAAACCATGCTTACCTTTGGCACAGATAAGCAAAGTAAGGGACCTTTCTCACTTCTTACTGTGGAGCAAAATATTTCTATAACCACTAGTTAAGGTAAAACAGTAAATTTACACCATTTTGTGAGACCATTGATCCTTGATGTATAATCTATAAAATAACATTGTTTTTCTAATTCATTAGGTCAAACACAAGGATGAAAGCCCCTGCTATGGCCACCAGTGGCTGTCAGAGGAAAATGAAGAAGCACATCACACTGCTAATGTTGTATTCTCCCCAAGCAAGAGCTTCATCCGCCTTGAACCCATGCCTGGTAAACTGCCATGCGGCAAAACTCAGACAGTCCAGGCACATTATGTTCTAAATGGTCAGGTCCTCCTGGAGCTGAAGGAGCTTGTCTTCTACTATCTGGTAAGAAGGGAGCTCCCTAAATTGACTTGTCCATAGGCAGAGCTCTCTGTGGGGCAATAATTATATAGCTTTTTCAATACCACTATTTTGACTTCTTATCCATATTCCTTTTGAAAGTTTGATTTTCTTGTGTCTAATTATTGTCATCAGGGACTCAAGAAAGCAAGCATATAGCATGGAAGCCAGACTGGAGGAAAATCTCTTTTGGGCAAACTGAATTTCCTTTTATTTCCTTTTTTGCAGATAATGGCAAAAGGAGGCATTGTCCGAACCGGGACTCATGTCCTGCCTGTGGAGCAGGGAGACAGTACGTATTTCCATATATTCATATTTCTGCCACATTCAACCTTCACTACAGAAATATTTTCAAATATAGATAATTTCCATCTAATCACTGTAAAAAGAGGAAGCTGAAGGAGGGAAAGTATTATTTCTTATTTTCTCCCTTTATCAAATATTTGTTTTGTCTTCCACTGTATTCTATTTAGATCAGTTAAAATATTGATGTTATTGTGTATACTATATACTTTAGTCCAAATTTTTTTTAACTTTACATATTTATGGACCCTCTTGTCAAAATGTGAGACATTTCAGCATTGAATATAGAATGGGGAGGAAGACAGGTAAAGTTCTGGGATTCTTTCTATATTCGAGGTCTTGTGCTGAATCATTGATATCTTACTAAATACCTTTTTCCCCTTTGAAGGTAGTTATGATTTCTGAAGTTTAAACTGAGTACTTCCACCATTGAACAGGACTCTCTCTATGAACAAATATGGAACAATAATCTAAGGAATCTAAGCAATGAGTTACTAGAAAACCATAAATAAACTGCTCCTTTGACATCTCTGGACCAACACAAAAGCACCACAGTAGACTTAGGAATACTTAATGCAACCTCTAAATAATCCACATAGGCATTTAAAAAAAATTCCAAAGGAGCATAATCTTCCTCAGAGGAAAGGACAGAATATTTGCTTCATAGAAAGGTAGACGGGATATGAGTATAAATACAGTGTGCTGAACTCTTAGCAATATTTCAGTTTCTTTTTCCCTCTCCCAGTGTGAGGTCTAGATCAAACGGTAGTAAAATTAGATGTATCCATAACTTTAGACAGTTCAGAGTCTTGTGTAGGTGAGCTCAAGCTAAAATTGGTGAGAAATCAACATGATTTATATTGGAGATGAAGGCTGTTGAAAGTTAGAATTCTTAGTAAACATGTACTGTTTATTTTATCTATTTGTAGAAGCAGTTCTTAACCAGACCAAGTTCCTAAATGGCTTGTGTGACATGATTTTATTTCAGCTTTGGGGAGATGTGTAACACATGATTGATCCTCTCATTCTCTCTGCTCCAGTGAAAGGTCATTTTTCCGTGCCCATCCTTGTGGAATCTGACTTGGCTCCCATTGCTCGATTGCTCATCTATGCCATTTTGCCTGATGGAGAAATGGTTGGAGATTCTGCAAAATATGAGGTTGAAAACTGTCTGGCCAACAAGGTGGGTGCTTCATACCATAAAATTTCAACATTCAAAATTAATAGTTGTTATAATTATGAATTATTTCACACATGTGAGCATTAAGGCCAAAGGGGTTAAATGAATTCCCCACAGACATCCAGCAAAGAAAGAATAGAATCACTTTAAGAAGTCATGTCAGTTGACTCGCTCTGCAAAATTCTCTATATAGCATTATCTTTAATATATATCACAGCTAGTACCTTGCTCCCTTCTTCTATGAGGAAATGCAAAAAAGTATGCAACCATGTTTTTTAAAAGACTACAAATATCCACAACAAAACTACAGGAGCACTTAGATTAATTTGCATTCCACACTAAATTAATGAACACCTCTTTGTGCATGAAAGATAAAAAATAATACCTCAAAATTGGTAGTTCATAAGGATAACCAGTCATTTCAAGGCTATTGAATCTTGAGATTCAGAGTAAAGTGCAAAAGACAAAAAGCCTTAGTACTTGCAAAATACCAGTCACCATGAAGGCAAACAAAGTAGTTATGCATTAAATCAAGGAACATTCAGGAATGCAGGTGAATCCATGGTTAATCTGGAAATTTGCTTTTCTGACATCTGCCCCCAATTTCACAGGTGGATTTGAGCTTCAGACCAGCACAAAGTCTTCCAGCCTCAAATGCATACCTGCGAGTCACAACTTCTCCTGGGTCCCTCTGTGCCCTCCGAGCTGTGGACCAAAGTGTGCTGCTCATGAGACCCGAGTCTGAGCTCTCTGCATCATCGGTGAGTTCCTGACACCCCAGAGATCAGGAAGGACTGTGCAAGGGACTTAGATCAGGAAGAAATACTTGAGCAGAATAATATATATTAAAATTTTATGTATCTGCAGGTTAATCATTTTGAGCTCTTTCATGTGTGCTTTCTTTAGTGAGAAAGATACATAATTTCTCATGTTCTTTCTCTCTCTCTATACACACACACACATACACACACACTACTAGCTTCTGCAGCTGAAATGAATAAAAATTTGTTGCATCATATACTGAACCAAATAAAAAAATTAAGAAGATAAAATGTAATCAAAATTGACCAAAAATGGACTTATGACTCAGGTATAAGATTCTTCTAGGTCACATGGCAACACAAACCCAAATATGATTATATAAGGCCATCTATATACAAAATGCTGAGAGAATACAAGGTAGGTTGTGGAAAATAAAGGGACAGAGAGACAAAGTAACTCTGAGGAATCAGAGAGTTACAATTTATATTCATAAATTATATTAATCAATGTAAAAGAGACCATGCAGTGTACAAAGTCCCTGAATTTCTAGAGCTTCATGAAACCAGTAATAGGAGTTTCCAAACTAGTATTAACATTTTGATATGTTGTATCTTTGTTCTCGTTGACCTCTAAGAATCTTTTAATTTTCCCCCTAATGTCTTCTGTTATCCATGTATCATTCAATAGCATATTATTTAATCTCCAGGTCTTGGAGTACTTTCTGTTTCTAACTTTATCATTGATATCTAATTTCATTCCATTATGATCTGATAGTATACAAGGTAGTATCTCTATGTTTTTGTATTTGCTAAGAGTAGCTTTGTGGCATAACATATGGTCTATTTTAGAGAAGGAACCATGAGCTGCCAAGAAGAAAGTGTATTCGCTTTTTGATGGATGGAATAATCTATATATGTCTGTTAAGTCCAAATTAGCGATTGTGTCATTGAGTCCTATGGTTTCTTTGTTCAATTTTTGCTTGGAAGATCTGTCCAACTGTGAGAGAGGAGTGTTAAAGTCCCCCAGTATTATTGTGTTTTGGTCTATTTGATTCCTGAAATTGAGAAGGATCTGATTGACATACATGGATGCACCATTGTTTGGTGCATAAATATTTATGATTGTTATGTCTTGCTGATTTATGCTTCCTTTAAGCAGTATGAACATTTTGAAAATCCTAATGAAAAATGACACATATGCCTGCACTAAGACTAGATGAAATTTCAGATTAATGTTTCTATAATTAAATCTGTTGAAACGATGACTGTCCCAAGGTGAACGCAATTTCTGAAAAATGATATACTGTCTTTGATGATTAAAGATTAGCAAAAGTGAATTACTGTATGCATTGATAAATCAAATAGTTTTAATTACAGAGTTAATAAAAGAAATAGCAAAATGGTATGTTATTACCCTTAATTACTTAATAACATGCACAAGTAGCTGCTCATCTTCAAATTTTCAATATGAGACCAAGTGGAATAACTTCTTACTAATGTTTTTTTTCTATCAAAATTTTACAAAGCGAGATTTTATATATTTACTTCCCTAAAATAGAAATTTATAAGGATATACTTCTTGCCTTTTGGTTCTTATAAGTGGGATTTTAATTGAAGCTATTCAATACTTCTAAAGGAAGAATTAAGTACACTGCAACAGTGGAAACCAGAGTATATATGGAAAAATTAATGTTTTATGTTTGCATAAAAATTTTAAGTTCTCAAATGTTTTTTTAATTCTAACAACTCTTTACTATTAACTTAATAAAGCAGAAGCTTTCAAGCATTAGTAGGTTGCTAGTTCTTCTCAATCATGACTAGTGTTTTATTAATGAAACACTTTGCTCCTACTACTAA
Organism: Glaucomys volans; assembly: GCA_020662805.1. Lineage (NCBI taxonomy): Eukaryota > Metazoa > Chordata > Mammalia > Rodentia > Sciuridae > Glaucomys > Glaucomys volans. The sequence goes on from JAJEJO010001748.1 coordinate 219,859, forward strand.
GAAGTCATTCATTGAACACATATTTACTCAACACCTACTGGATTCAAGATACTATCCTAAACACTGGAAGTCTAATGGTGAACTACCAGAAAGATTAAAAAAACAGGTCTGGCCAGGTATAGTGGTGAATGCCTGTTATCCCAGCACCTCCGGAGGCTGAGGCAGGAGGATCACAAGTTCAAAGAAAGCCACGGCAATTTAGCAAGGCCTTAAGCAACTCAGCAAGACCCTGCCTCAAAATAAAAATAAAAAGGGGCTGGGGATATGGCTCAGTGGTTAAGTGCCCCTGGGTTTAATCCCCAGTACCAAAAAATATATATATATACATATATACATATATACATATATATATATATACACACACATACATATTTATAAGTATAATATGTAATGTATGTACATATATATGACTAGTGGGATTTACATTTTCATAGATGAGATAGACAATAACAACATGAATAACATCCTTTGGAGAGAAGTAAAGAAGAAAGGAGCAAGTGGGAATGTTAACAGGTCTTTGAGAAATTTCCTAAGTTCATCCTACCACATATTGTGCCAGCACATTTATTCAATTTAAAACTCCTATGAATATAGTGCCAGGCACCTATCAGCACTTTTATGTCTGTCTTACTCCTGGCCCTTCAAATGAATTTGAAAGTTGTCTTGTGAGAAGATGTAGAGCATTTTGCTTGTATGAATAATACTTTAGAAAATACTATCCTGTTTTATATAAAGAAGATGCATATAGTACTTATTTGTGTGGCTGTTTAGAATGCATGTGCATTAACTTTCTTTTATATTCAGTGGTGATTATTCTTGTTCTTTTCTCCTTGCCCTTAAAAAAAATCACAAGTAAGTTAGCCATGGTATCCTTTGCATTTATACAGGTTTACAAGCTTCTACCAGTGAAAGATCTCACTGGCTTCCCTGAGAGTTTGAATGAGGAGAAAGATCATGAAGACTGTGTCCATCACAATGATGTCTATATTAATGGAATCCTGTATTCCCCAGTAGCAAATACAAATGAAAAAGATATGTACAGCTTCCTACAGGTAAATTTCTGATGTTTCAGATAATCCTTAAGGCTCTTAAAATATCATTTATGGAAAAATTATTTACTTTAATGTCTTTTATCATGGTTGAGGTTAGTGGAACAGAGACATCAAATTACTTCCTCCAATGTCAATAATAGCAGTAGCTCTGCTAAAAGCAACAGAACCAGGACTAGAACTTTTGGACTCTTAATTAAAATTTCCTTTTTTTATTAAAGTTTATTGCTTTGTGATATTTATAAATATCATTATATAAAATAATTACTGTTTTGGACAAAATGAAATTATAAGTATACTAATGTTCCTTCTACAAACATGACCACTAAAAGTTTAATATTAAGCTACTTGTACTGTTTGTTGAATTCAATGAAGTCTGTGCATGTATGTATATGTATATATATTTTATAATTAATATGTACTGATTAGGTAATCATTTCCTTTTATAGGATATGGGCTTAAGAGTATTCACGAACTCAAAGATTCATAAACCCAAAGTATGCGGACAGACTGAAATCAATTACTTAACCAGATTTTCAGCATATGATGGTAAAAAATTAATAATGATTTATAGCCTAAAATATTAAATCAAATAAAAGTATCATTTCTAAGATAATATGTAATAAACAACCAAAAAAAAAAAAAGAACTTGTGATTCAGATATACTATGGTTCTTGCTCAAGTTTACATAACAATACAAGCTCAAATCTGATTGTCTCAAGTCTCCCAGAAATGCAATCTGATTGTGTCAAGTCTCCCAGAAATGCAAACCTGGAAGGAATGCAAGGAAGACTATGCAAAGTGCTGTAAGACAGGTACAGATATGCGAAATAAAGGCAGGATTAGCTCTGATTAAGGAGTAAGGAAGTCTTTCATGAAGAATCTGCTTCTGATAAATGGAAATGCATGGGATTGAAAAGGAAGAGAAAGTTTCCAGGTGTAAGATTACTGTAAACAGAAGTAGAAGTGTTTACAAGACTATGTTCTCATCAGTCAAGTAAAGAAGCTCTTCAGCTTCCCCAAAACATCAGCCAATGTACATGTGGAAACACACACATTCATCAATGATGTAAGCTATTTCCTTCATAAATCAGATAGTAATCAAGGATTTATCTGTAGTTTTATATTGTCGAATTATGGTTGAAGATAAGTTTAGTACATACAAAAGAAAGTCAAAAATCAAGAAAAGTATTCAGTGAGAATCAAATGGCTATGTGAAATTTAAATATTGCTGTATATTTTATTATTTATAAATTATATAATCCTAATTATATAATCCATACACTAAACTTGCATATGTACAAGTATATATATATATGTATATCTATATCTTTATCTATACATATATATACATATACACACATTTTCTGCAAAGAACTGGCTGTTAACCAGACATGGTGGCTCATGCCTATAATCCCAGCATGTGGGGAGGCTGAGGCAGGAGGATCGTGTGTTCAAAGATAGCCACAGCAACTTAGCAAGGCCTTGTCCCAAAATAAAATAAAAAGAGCAGGCGATGTGGCTTAGTGGTTATGTGCCCCCAGTACAAAAAATCAAAACAAAACAAAAACACTGGCTGTTATGTATTTACCTGCACCTGCACCTAACTCTGGTCTGCTAACATACAATGAAATAAAATGCCTTTTTATCCTGACCCTTTCATACTTGTCAACTGTTTCTCAAAACCCCATATCTATTACAATTTGTCTTTGCTCCGCAGAGGAACACACCAATGGCAACTTGGCCTCCTGGCCTCCTCCTGCACCATAAGTCTCCACTTAGCACAATGGGTAGTAGCCTCATGGGACTCTAGAGAGTCCTTCTGCTCCAGGAACAATTCAGGGTTTCTACCAAGGTCACTGTGTTCTCTGTGATACTCTTCCTCCAGTTCCACTTTTCTAATACCTCAGATTTGACTGAAATATCACATCAAAGAAATTCCCCAACTATGTAAGTGTCCCCTCCTGGTTCCTCTTTATTTCAGCCCTATTTATTTGGTAGCACTTATGAAAATCTCTCATAAGCTTTACCTTTACATTTATTGTCTTCTCTCTCACCCACCATGGTACCAGTTGCATTTTCTCACGTCTCAAATCAGATGATACATACGTCAGAATCTCACAAAGAGACTATAAGAAAGTACTTCCCTGAGACCTGGATCTGGGACTTGGTGGTGGTAGAGTAAGTAACTTCCTTGATCTATAAGATGCAGCAATATAGATTCCTCAGTTTTTACTTCTTGACTAATTCCTCCTTTTTATCGTACATATTTTAAATGTATGACACGATGTTTTGATATACATATGCATAGTGAAATGATCATGACAGTCAAGCAAATTAACATATCCATTATCTCTTCTTGTTGCCTTGTGTGTGTGTGTGTGGCAAGAGAACCTAAAATCAATTCTCTTGGCAAAATTCTAGTATGAGATACAATACCTTAGCTATGGTCCTCCTGCTGCTAATTGATCTCTAGATATATTCCTCCTACATAACTCTAACTTTGTACCCTTTTATCTGCCTCTCCTTACCCACCCTGCATTAATCACCATTCTATATTCTGTTTCTATGTATTCAACTCTTTTAAATTCTCCATTCAGGTGAGATCATCCAGAATTTTTCTTTCTGTGTCTTATTTCATTTAGAATAATGACCTCCATGTCACAAATGACATGTGGCCCTTTTTAAGGTTGAATAATATTTTGTTTTATATATACACCACAATTTCTTTATCCATGCATTCATCAACAGACATCCTGGTCGTTTCACTCCTCAGCTATTGTGAACAGCACTGCAACACACATGTACCTCTATGAGGTGATGATTTCAGTTCCTTTGGGTAGATACGCTGAAGGGGGTATTTCAATATCATATAGTTGGTGTGTGTGCACGAGTAATCTCCATTCTGCTTTCCACAATGACCGTACTAATTTACGGTCCCTCCAATAGTGTACAAAGGTTCCCTTTTTCTATATCCTCCCCAACACTTTTTAATCTCATCCTTTTATACTCTTTTTTTTTTTTTTTCTGCAGTGCTAGGGATTGAACCCAGGGCCTTGTGCTTGTGAGGCAAACACTCTACCAACTGAGTTATATCCTCAGTCCAATCTCGTCTTTTTGATAGGTCATCCTAACAGGTGTGAGGTGATACCTTCTTATGGTTTTGATATGCTTTCCCCTGGTATTTAGTCTTGTCGAGAACTTTTTCTTGTACCTCTAGGTTATTCCTATATCTTCTTTGAAAAAAATGTCTATCTAATACCTTGCCCACTTTTTAATCCAATTATTAGGGTTTTGTTATTGAGCTGTGTGAGTTCTTTATGTATTTCCAATATTAACCCCTTATCGGATATACGATTCACACATATTTTCCTAATCGTGGGCTGGTTTTTCATTTTGTTAACTACTTCCTTTGCTGTGGAGAGCTTTCCATCAAGCTAGATGGAAAAATCCATCTAGATTTTGCTTTTGATGGTGGTGCTCTTGGTGTCATATTCAAAAAACCATTGCCCAGACCAATGTCAAGGAGGCTTTTCTCTATGTTTTTATATGAAGTTTATAGTTTTAGTCTTATTTTCAGATCTTTAATCAATTTTGACATGATTTTTGTGTATGGTCAGATAAAGATCCAGTTGCACTTTTGTATGCACTCACCAGTTTTCTCAGTATTATTTATTAACAAGATTTTTCTTTTCAATTGTTTCTTCCTGGCTATTATGTTTCATTATTCATCTTATTTTATGCCAGTATCATACTATTATTATTATTATGGCTTTGTCATTATAGTTTGAAATCAGAAAGTGTGATTCCTCCAACTTTTTTTTCTTTTTTTAAGACAATTATTTTTACATATTTATAAAGTATAGGATGATGATTTGATATATGTACACAATGTGTGATGATCTCATCACAATAGTATTTATACCTCCTCAGATATTTATCCTTTCTGTGTATTGGCAAACTTTGGACTATTCTAATTTTTTTGAAACCTATTATACATGATAGGTTGACTACTGTTGACTGCAATTATATTATTGCACTGTAGAATACTGGAACTAATTCCTTTGGTGCCCATTTTCTAACCTCTACCTATCATCTCTACCCCCTACTGTTTCTAGTCTCTAGTGACCATTATTTTCCTCTTTTTCCTAGAAAGTCAACATTTTGTATTTCACATGAGTGAGATCATTTTATACCTGGCTTCTTTCACCTAACACAGTACCCTCCAGTCTAACTGAGGTTACCACAGACTACTTTCTTTTTTATTTCTTAATATTTGTGTGTCTCACTGTGTGTGTGTGTGTGTGTGTGTGTGTGTGTGGATATGTGTCTCACTTTTTCTATTTTAGAATTGCTTTGGTTGTTCAGGATCTTTTGCAGTTCCATACAAATCTTAGAATTATTTTTCTATTTCTATGAAAAATGCAATTGTAATTTTGATAAAAATTATAGTGAACCTATATGTCCCTTTGGGTAGTATTGTCCCTCAATAGGGGTCCCAAGGAGGTCTTTCAAAGTGGGCAGTGGAAGTTCCACTCAACCAGGGTGGATTCTTGACTTACACCACTAAAAATAATTTCAGGACATGTAAAAGCAAGATACATTCAAAGATTTATTAAAAGACTACACTCCTTATTGGCCAGCAAGGTTTCTGCTGGAAATCCTAATAGTCTTATAGAGGGTCCCTTGTATATAACATATGAAATTTTCTTGCTTCTTTCAAAAACCTTTTTATCCTAAATTGTCTATTTTATAATGTGTATCGGTGTGGATCTCTGGATTCATCTTATTTGGTGTTCTTTAGATTTCTTGTATCTAGCTTTCTATTTCCTTCTTTAAATAATGTTCTGTTTCTCATTTCTTTTGAGGTTCCAGTAATACATATGTTGTTCTTCTTGATGGTGTCCCATAGCTCCCTTAAGCTATCTTTTCATTTTCTTTTTCTTTTTTGCTCCTCAGATCAAATGATTTCACAAGACCTGACTTCAAGTTTGCTAATCATTTTTTTTCACTTGATAGTTTGCTATTGAATCCCTCTAATTCCTTTCTAAATTTATTCTTATTATTGTAAATTTATTCTTATTATTGTATTCTTCAGATCTATTATTTCTACTTAGCAGTTTTTATGTATTTTCTTTGTTGGAATTCTTCCTTTGTTCATGTATTTACCTTCCAATCTCAGTGAATAGCTTTATGATTATTCTTTAGAATTCTCTGCTGAGTATATCATCTGTCTTCATTTCATTAAAGTCACTTTCTGGAGATTCATCTTTTTCTTTTGTTTGAAACACCTTTTCCTGCTTTTTCCTTTTCTTTGACCCTCTATATTGGTTTCTCTGTATTAGATAAAGCAACCCATACCTCACTTTTATCAGACTGGCCTCATGAAGCAGAAGTACCTCACCAATAAGCCCAACCAGATTTCTAGGTGCCCTTTAAATGTTTGTACTTATCCATATTGTCTTGTGCTTAGTGGCCCCAAAGGAGATTAAAGTATAACAAAGGCTGTCAGTGTCTTGAGATTGGCAAGATTCACTCTACTCAAAGCTCGGAAGAGGACCTGTGACAAATGCCTCTATTCTTATTCATACTACACATATATTCATCTTAATGCTTTGTTCTTTATTTTTTGCTCCCTGAGACAGGCAAGATAGCTAAGTTAGACACTTGGCTCTATCTCAGGAGCCAGCCAGCCAGGAGGAGGAATTATTGGAAGGAACCACATACTCACTCATGTTCCTAGAGACTGACTGACTGCCTGATTCTTCAGTTCCTAAATACACGCTAACTGAAGGCCTGATCCACAGGCAGGAGCTGGAGAAGTTGGGACATTAAGTATGTGGTCAAACCTTCTCCACAGAAAAAGGGGGAGCTGAAAAGTTTTTACCTGTTCTTTCTTCACTGAACCCTGGGAGAGAGCTGCTAAAAGTGCTCACATATCCATCTAAAACCACCTTCTTGTTCTCTGTTTCAGAGTACTTAAGAATGAAAGCACCATCCAATCCTAGAGGTAGACGATTTAGGAGCCAGATGCTCGGGTAGAAGCTGTAAAAGTTGAGGTGCTTGATGTGTTGGCCAGTTTCTTCCAGGAAGAAGTTAGAGAGCTGGTTTTATCACTAAAGCAAGCCAGGAGTGGAAGGCATGGGAAGTGCCCACACTCTAATTCTGGACTCCAGAAGTCTACTGTTTACCTATCCCCTTACCTGCTCCCAGATGAAGCCAGTTAGAAACTCAACCCTCGGGGAGTAACTGGGAAAGTATGTAGATAGACCCTTTTCAGGGAGAACTAGGAAACTTTTAGCTAACTTTTTAATATCCAGGTACGTTTAAGCTTATTGCTGTTTTTAGGAGAGGTTTAACATAAATGCTTATGCTATAAAATGTCACTAATATAATTAAATCAAAACTAAGAAATTTGGGGCTGGGGATATAGCTCAGTTGGTAGAGAGCTTGCCTTGCAAGCACAAGGCCCTGGGTTCAATCCCCAGCACCGCAAAAAATAAAAATAAATAAAAAACAAAGAAATTTTACAAAAATTTAATTCTAGGATTTACAGAAAAAGGGAATGGTTCTAAATACAACCAAGCACTGCATGGATTAACAACTATGAGATCCTTAATTGGTCAGCAATCTTAGGTTAAGCACAAAATCAGGCCAACTATGCACAGAAGTAGTAAAAATAAAAATGATAAGTCTGCCCATGCTGCACCAGCATTTTATAGAAGAGAATTTAAGGATGATCTCAAATTACATTTTTAGTCTGTAACTATATTGTCTATAAAAATTATACTACAACTATATATTTATAGGAGGTTCTGATAGAAACTAGCATTAAAACAGAAGGAAGCCTTGTATTTTTCAAAGTCTGGTCTGAATTATGCTCTTCATTATTGGTATTTCTATTAAGTGTATTCAAATCATGACAATAGAATCATTTATAACACCTCTCTTCCTAGGATGGATTTATTTCATAACTTACTTTCTGTTCTTCACATTACCTTCCTCCCAGCTCATCAGGTGTGGCCGAAGTAGGAGGAACCGTCCCTGACACCATCACTGAGTGGAAGGCAGGGGCCCTCTGCCTGTCCAATGACACTGGGCTTGGTCTCTCTCCCACTGCCTCTCTCCGGGTCTTCCAGCCCTTCTTCGTGGAGCTCACAATGCCCTACTCTGTGGTCCGTGGAGAGGCCTTCACACTCAAGGCCACTGTGTTGAACTACCTTCCCAAATGCATCCGGGTAAAGATCTCTTTCCTAAATTGCACACAAGGCAACAGTCAAGTAAATTAAAATTTGTGTTTCTAGGAATACTGACAAACTCTTTTATGTAAGATGGGATCAACAGCGTGTGAATACCATCATAGAGATATTCATTTCTTATATGTATTATAATTGCTGATATCTCTAAGTACTGACTTATAAAAACAAATTTCTAGCCCTTATAACCCTTTAGATAGTTTGGGCAATATAATGATTTTTGAGGTGGGTTGAACTGTAGCTCAGTGGTTAAGTACTTGCTGACCATGAACAAAGTTCTGGATTCTGTCTCCGGCACTGGGGGAATAAAAAAGATTTCTGATATGAACAATAAAAATCAAAGCTCTTCCTGCTCATGTCAGATTTTCCAAGATTCAATTTCTACACCCTATATAGTTAACTTTATTCATTATGCTCAACCTCATTTTAAAAGCTGTTTGTGAGCATATTATCTCTGCTAAAACCATAGCTATTTATAGACTTGTAAACTCTGCAGGGAGAACTGAGAAAATGACGAAACTTCTAGGTCACAGAAGCAGAGCTTGCACAGGCAACAAGCCAGCATTACCTTTCCTTGCCTCTGGTCCCACCATCTGTAAGAGAAGGCCACCCCCAGAATTCTACGATCCACCAAGATTACTAAGGTTAAGTAGACTCAAGTTCTAAAGTCACTCAGTATTCACTGATACAATCTTTAAGGCTACGCACCCCAACACCTAATCATTCCCTCAGTATCCTTTATTTCAATCCCATTATCCTTCTGGTCTCCTACCTCTAACCCCTTCGTCTGTTGTGTGGTTTCAGGTCCGCATACAGTTGGAAGCCTCCCCCACATTCCTAGCTGTTCCAGTGGAGAAGGAACAAGAGTCTCACTGCATCTGTGAGAATGGGCGGCAAACTGTGTCCTGGGCAGTAACCCCAAAGTCATTAGGTGAGAAACAGACTCCTGGAGTCTCCAATTCTCTACTCAAGGATTGTGTGTCTCAGTGTTACTTCCCTTAAGCCAAGACCTCCAGATGGTAGGTCTGTGATTCTACAAAGCCTAGAAGGATATCCTCACTTCCTCACTTCCATCTCCACCTTGGATTCTCAGTATCAGTAGCTTTTCAGTGATGTTGCTCTATTTCCTCTCTTATGTTTTTATGAAATACAAGGCTTCAGAGCATTCAACACTTATAAATTTTGTGGTCAGAGGCACAGAAGAAAAGAAAGATGGTACTTATCTCTACTGGTTTTTTGTTTTTGTTTTTTTTAGGAAATGTGAATTTCACTGTGAGTGCGGAAGCACTGGAGTCTCAGGAGCTCTGTGGGAATGAAGTGGCTGTGGTCCCTGAATATGGAAAGAAAGACACAATCATCAAGCTCCTGCTGGTTGAAGTAAGTGAACCTATTTGATAGGTTACACAAAAATAGCAGTGAATCAGGTTAGGGTTCCAACTTTCAGGGAAGAGATGGATAATATATAGTCTGTAATAATATTCACACCATACATATTTGGATATAATTAATAATAATAATAATAATGGCTATTTCTTAACATTTTTCTTCTCTATCCCTATCTACCTGTCATCTCCATCTGTCTCCCTCTCTCTGTTTCTCTCATGACATATTTTCAGTTTTCCCCTCATACGTCATCAACCTGCCTCCTTCATAGTGCTTATATTTAATTTGATAATATAGTGCAGTTCAAATCCTTCTCTTTACTATTCAGTGTTCTGTATCAGTACACATGTACTGAGAATCAGTTTATGCTTACCCCTAACTTTTCTTTCTTTTCCTAAAGCCTGAAGGACTAGAGAAGGAAGCAACGTTCAACTCCCTCCTTTGTCCTTCAGGTAAGAGTCAACCATTGTGATTAAAAGGGCACTGAATAAAGCTTGTAGAACATTTGAGGTCCAGAGAACTTTTTTATATTTTGTCCCTTTCACTGTGAGGTAAAACCTGAAGTGCTATCAACACATGTGATAAATTAGGAGGAAACTGCTCTGAAGGAAGTCAGATACTTTGAGGAGGGTGTCTCTATCCCAAGCATTCTGAGTCTTTACCTCTTGGCAGCATGATGTCTTTCCTCTAAGTATGTGTTGTGGGCATAGGGAGAAAGTGGGTAGAATGAAATGAATACTCTCCAAGAGGATACCTCCTTGAATAACCAGTAATACAACATAGGGACAGCTGAATTAAGGTCACACTGACACAGACTTTTACATAGCCAACTTCAATAATGGGACTGTGCTATTTCTCAAAGAAAAAGTGGTCATGGCCTTTACCATTATCATAATATTAATGTTTGTTTGATGCCAATCCAGTACCTAAGGCCCTGTCACTCATTTGAGAAAGAATAAAGAAGCTTACAACAGAATATATCACTTCATCTTACCAGAAAATTTTCTAGTCTAAACAAAAAAATTTAGGGAAATTTATTTCACTAAGAAATTTGTCAACTCAACATGTCCTCACCCCAAACCAATGTCTAATCAGTATCATACATAGATCCTTTGTCTTTCTCTCTCTACCTACTAATTTCTATTAACTATATTGCCAAGATTTCATATATAAAATATATCCTTAAAAATATAATTTAGCTGGGCATGGTGGCACATGCCTGGAATCCCAGTGGCAGGGGAGGCCCAGGCAAGAGGATAGCAAGTTCAAAGCCAGCCTCAGCAACTCAGTGAGACCCTGTCTCTAAATAAAATACAAAAAAGGACTGGGGATGTGGCTCAGGGGTTGAGTGCCCCTGATTCAATCCCTGGTAACCAAACAAAAACAAAAACCAAACATAATCACTGGTTGTGTAGGCTTATTTCTACATTTAAGTGAATTATGTTTAATTATCTACATAATTTTATAAAAGTGCATTCTGCTTGGTTTTTCAACCATTCCTATATTAGTTTTTTCTACTATTTTCTAGTAAAAAAAAAAAAAAAGAAGAATTGAAATAACCTTCCAGCTATATCCAAGTGTAACAAAAGTAGATTCTAAAATGTAAAATTTCTGAATCAAGATGATAGGTATATTCGCAGGCTTTTTGTTGTTGTTTTGGTTTAGTTTTCATTGACAACTTTATAATTGTTTCTACTCATGGGGGACAAAGTGTTGCTACATTGTGAATACAATGTAGAATAATTAAATCAAGTTAATTAACATTATCAACCCAAATACTTATCTTTTGGGATAAATTACATTTTAAATTTATTCTCTTACCAAGTTTGAAATGTGCAATTCATTATCATTAACTATATTCAACATTCTGTGCAAATGAACTTTAAAAAAAAAAACTATTTCTCCTGAGACTATATCCTTTGACCATTATTTTCACATGGCCCCCACCTCCAGCCTTTGTACCACCATTCTATTCTGCTTCTATAGTTCTATCATTTTAGCTTCTATACATAGAAGTGAGAACATGCAATGTTCATCTTTCTGTACCCAGCTTATTTTACCTAATATAATGTCCTCCAGGTTTATCTATGTTGTCACCGAATGACAGAAGTAACTTCTTTAAGTCTGAATAGTTTTCCACTGTGTGTGTGTGCATTTTCTTTACCCCTTCATCTATTGATGAACGCGATGCTGGTTCTGTACCTTGGCTATTGTGCTTAGTATTGTAATGAACACAGGAGTGAAGACATCTCTCCAACAAGCTAGTTTCAAATCTCTTGAGTAAAGACACAGAACTGGGAATGTTAGACCATGAGGTAATTCTGTGTTTAGTTTTTAAAGGAACCTTCATACATTTCCCCATAACAACTGTACTGATTTATATCCCCATCAACAGTGCACCAGAGTTCCCCTTTTCACATCCAAGTCAATATTTGTTTTTCTGACTTTTTGATGGTAGCCATTCTTACAGGTGTGATACTGATTATGATTTTAATTTGAATTTCTCTAATGATTAAGAGATGTCAAGCATTTTTTATGTATATGTTGGTCATTTGTATGTCTTCTTTTGAGGAATGTCTGTTCAGTTCTCTTGCCCATGTCTAATTGGCTTGTTTTCTTGCTGTTAAGTTCCTTCTATAGTTTGGGTGTTAACTCATCAGATGCTTGGCTTGCAAATATTTTCTTCTGGTCTGCCTCTTCACATTGTTAATTATTTTCTTTTCTGTGCAGGAGCTTTTAAATTTATGATAATCCCACTTGTCTATTTTTGCATTTGTTGCCTGAGCTTTAAGGTCAAATCCAAAAACAAAATAATTGTCTTTTTTCCCCCTATATTTTCTTCTAATAATTTTACATGTCAAGTCATGTTTAAACCTTTATCCATTTTGAATTGATTTTTGCATGTAGTATAGTACAAAGATCCAATTTAATTCTTTTGCATGTTGATATAGAGTTCTCTCAATATTAATTACTGAAGAAGCCCCATTGTGTATTATTGGAACTTTTGTAGAAAATCAATATACTGTACATGTGTGTATTCATTTCTGGGCTTTCTATTCTGTTCGTGTTTTATATATGTGTGTGTGTGCACATATATTTTTACTTTTATTATTTTTTACGTTTTTATTGGTTCACTATAGTTGCACATAATGGTGGGATGTGCTGTTACATATCCACACATGCATACATAATTTGGCCAATATCACTCCCCAGTACTTCCCCCATCCCACCCTGCCTTCTTCCCCCTGGTCCCTTTCCTCTACTGATCTGCCTTTGATTTTCATGAGATGCCACCCACCTTTCTTTTCCTTTTTCCTTTCTAACTTCTGCATATAAGAGAAAACATAAGACCATTCACCTTCTGATTTTCACTGATTTTAACATAGTGGTCTCTAGTTCCATCCATTTTCCTGCAAATAACATAATTTCATTTTTCTTTATAGCTAAGGCTAAATAAAACTCCATTGTGTATATATGCCACATTTTCTTTCTCCATTCTTCTGTTGATGGACACCTAGGCTGGTTCCATAGTTTAGCTATTGTGAATTGTGCAGCTTTAATATGGGTACTGTGCATGTATTTTTACGCAAGTACCATGCTGTTTTAATTACCATACCTTTGTAAAATAATTTATAATCAGGAAGCATAATGTCTTCAGTTTTGTTCTTTTTGCTCATGATTGTCTGCTATTTGGTGTTTGTTTTCATTGCTGATATTGTTTCATATGCATTTTAGGAATTTTTTTCAAGTTCTATGAAAAATAACAATGGAATTTTGATAAGGATTGCATTAAATCTATAGATTAACTTGAATAGTACAGACATTTTAACAATAATAATTATTTCCATCCATGAGAACAGGATATTTTTCCATTTGTGTCCTCTTCAATTTCTTTCAATAACATTACTGTATTCATTTAATAGTTCCAACAAGGTTTTAGTGGGGTCTTCAGGGTTTTCTCCAGTCATCAGAAAATTATGATGATTTTTCTTCTTCCTTTCTGATTTGGATACCTTTTTTTTCTTTTTCTCATCTGATTGTTCTTGTTGATACTTCCAGTACCATATTAAATAGAAATGGCAAGAGTGGGCTTCCCTTTCTTGTTCTAGATCTTAAAGGAAATACTTCTAAATTTTCACTGCTGAGTAATCAGTTATGGGCTTATCACATTGCTATGGAGAGTGGTGACAGAGAATGGGGGAGCAGTGACTGAGATTGAGGGATCTCTGATGACCTCATGGCTGTGGCACACACAGTGCCTGGGAATGTTTCTGTGCAAGGGTACAGGATGCCCAGTTGCTACGGTAACACCTCACCTAAGGAGGCTCTGTGCAAGAGTCTTATCAGCTTCAACCTTGATCTCAAGCACATAGCTCCCAGAGACAGGGGAATTCTCATGTATCACAACCACAATGTATCACCACAATGTCTCACCAGCTCTACTACTCCTGAGCCTGCCAGCTTAACCATAACTTTGAACAATGGACCTCCTTGAGTGTTATGCAAAGCTTCTAACACTGCACACTGCAACTGAAGCTCCTAACATTGCACATTGCAACTGTGGAAAAGCTGCATAGATAGTTCTAGTTCTGTAACTTTCCTGAGTAGAAAGAATAATGCTTGCATAGTCTTTAACCTGATAATGAGACATATATAAATAAAGATTGCTGGCCTAACTTTTTGGGTCTACTTCTCCACCAAAGAGCAGCACTTCACTGTCCCCAGCTTTACCTTCAAAATCTGCATGTGTGAGTCTTTTAATCCCCCATCACCCCTTGCTGGAACTGCAAGTTTGGCCATGCTGTTGACGGCACATTGCCATTATTGTGCTGAGGTACACTCCTGCCGTACCTAATCTGAAAAGAGTTTTATCATGAAAGGATGTTGAATTTTGTCAAATGCTCTTACTTCATCAAATGAAATGATCATGTTTTGTCCTTCATTTTATTAAAGTGACATATAACATTTATTGATTTGTTTATGTAAAATATACTTACAATCCAAAGATAAATCCCACTTGATCATGGCAAATGATACTGTTGATGTGTTGAATTCAGTTTGCTAGATTTTTGAGGAATGTTACATCTATGTTCATAAAAGATACTAGCTTTTAATTTTCTTTTCTTGTCATGCCTCTGTCTGGCATGGGTAGTGCTGCCTCACAAAAAGCTTTTGGAACAGGAACATCTAGGTGCCACCAAGATCCATATGCTTGCCACGGACCCATGGAAATCTTCTCCTATAAGATTGTACCTACCTGAGGGAGAGAGTTGATGTGGTTAAAGTGTGACCATGCTTCTTACCCTTCTTTGGTTTTCATTCAACTCTGTGGACCACAACAGTTTTCTCAGATTTGTTTCCAAGTATCAGGGATTTCAAAAAGATGTTCTTGTCTCCAGATATCTGCTAGTTCAACCTTCTGTGGAAAAGGTGGAACCATCTGGCTGTAGTCTTAGTTTTAATGGAACTAAAGAGATCCCATTTTTGTTATCTAAATACATTTATACTTCCAATAGTATACATCCATAATGTATACTCACCATCTTTTTACCAAAAAATTGTATTAAAAACATTTTGTTGTGGCTTTGATTTATATTTCTCTAGTCACAAGTGAAGATGAGCTTGTTTTTGAAAGTTTATAAATTGCCTTCATATCATTTGACCATTTGTGTTTTGGGCATTTTATTTTCTTTGGTATTTGGTATTTCTTTGGTATTTGGGTATTTTATTTTTCTTTATTTTATTTTATTTTATTTTATTTTATTGGTCTTAGTTGTATGACACTTTTTTCCTCTTGTTGAATATATTGCAAAAGTTTTTTCTTATATGGCTATCTTCTAATTTTGCTTAGGTATCTTATTTCTTACATAGCCTTAATGTTAATTTTATGAGTAAGAGAATACCACACTTCTCTAATTTTCTTCTTCACGTATTTCACCAAGGTTAAAATGGCATTAGATTATGTTCATCGCTAGCAAGTATTTTATTTTAAATGAGTCAAAACATTGCCCCCCTTTTGGTTATTTTTCTTTTCAGTTGCTTATAGTGT
This sequence comes from Glaucomys volans, assembly GCA_020662805.1. Classification (NCBI taxonomy): domain Eukaryota; kingdom Metazoa; phylum Chordata; class Mammalia; order Rodentia; family Sciuridae; genus Glaucomys; species Glaucomys volans. The sequence continues at coordinate 235,596 of JAJEJO010001748.1, forward strand.
TTATTGTCTTACCAAAGTTTTAATATTAACCTCATAAGGTATGCAATAGGAAAGTAAATACTACACTTCTCTCCTTTTCATCTTCATATAATTCACCAAGATTTAAACAGAAGTAAATATATGTTCATCAGTAATTTTATTTTATTTTCAAGAAGTCAAATGCTATATTCATCTTCATCTCCTCACACCCATTTTATAGGTCTTCATACAAATACTATATTCACTTATGGTGAAAATTGAAGAAAGAATATAACATTATTGTAGAATTCAGGTGCTGTGGGGGAATTTTCCTTTGCTTATGTATATATACAGGTTTTTGTTAGGGGAAGTTTTTGCCTCATACAATTCATTATTGAATAAGGAGGGTGAAGGCAGTCAAAAAAAATAGATGATCTTCTCATAGCCATAGGATGAATGCAACTGAACTAAACATTACTAGGGACTGATCAACCTGTTGTCTTATTTTGAAATGAAACTCTCCATACAAGGGGAAAAAATGTGTTCAGGGATGAAATTCGGAAAATCTTAGAGCTCCAATGGCCATGTATAAGATGTTAAAGAATACTGTTCTATGAAAAGAAGACCAACTTTTCAGGGGTAATTTAAGAGTAAATCGTATTCTTAACTTAGGGATCACAGAGCTCTTCAGAAATAACACATTGAGGAAATAGTTTCCTATGACTGATTCGTTTCTTTCCTTAGGTACTGAGGTATCTGAACAATTATCCCTGAAGCTGCCACCAAATATAGTAGAGGAATCTGCCCGAGCCTCTGTCTCGGTCTTGGGTAAGTTTCCAGTCCTTAGTGAATTTGGGTATTAACAGCTTCTACTATATTTCTTTTCCATAAATATTTTATTCAAATTAACAGATATAATTTTAATTTCTTTCTTCTTTCTCTCTTCGGGCTTTTTTATTACTTCCAATCATACTTCTATTCATGGAAGACATCTTCCTAAAAATCCTAATTTTTTTAAGCTCAGCTAATTACTCTCTTCTTTTTAATACCTTAGATAGATTATAATCCCTAAACTTTATGACTTCCCTCTCTCCCATCTCATAGGAGATATAATGGGTTCTGCAATGCAAAACACACAGAATCTCCTCCAGATGCCTTATGGTTGTGGAGAACAGAATATGGTTCTCTTTGCTCCTAATATCTATGTTCTGGATTATCTAAATGAAACACAGCAGCTCACTCCAGAGATCAAGTCCAAGGCCATTGGCTATCTCAACACTGGTGAGTTACTCAATGAGTGAGTGGAAAGTTGACAATATTATTTCAATTTATTTCCCAGTAGACTTAAATTACTTATCAATACTTTTAAACATCAGTTTATCCTACCATGATACCTACTATGGTATGAATACTATGATGGTTAATTTCGTGGAAACCATCCAATCTCCAGTAAAATGTTTACTACTCACAACCTTCTTAAAGTATGGCAGAAAATTTTAGAAAAAGCACAAAAGAGGCCAAAGCATTTTAATAATGTCTCTGGCCTCCATATGCCCATTAATCTTTCATGTTTCATGGACCTTCCATTCCAGGTTACCAGAGACAGTTAAACTACAAGCACCACGATGGCTCCTACAGCACCTTTGGGGAGGGAAAATATGGCAGGAACCAGGGCAACACCTGGTAAGTGAAGGACAATTTTTGAGCTCTCATTTCTGTGTCATATTTTTTCACATTTTCCCACATTTATATTCACAGGAACCCTATCAAGATATGTATTAGACCTATAGTAGATTAGACTAGATACAAACACCATGATTAGCAAGGTAGTAAACAGAAAATCTGACATTCAAATATAAGTGCTAGATTTGTTCCCCAAATTCACCCTGTTGATAATAAACCAAGTGTTTTTCCTAAACTGGCTCCCATAACCATGAGTTTTTAAATGACATGGTCAGTGAACATATCATATTACTTCCAGATAAACCATGTTAACTCAGCTTATGTTGTTTTTTTAGATCGTGCTTGTCTTGACTGAGAAAATTTTCATCAAGAAGAGGAAAGAATTAAGGAGACTGTGATAGGACACATTATCCTTTAAATCCCTCAGGAAAAACAAATTAGAAGTCATTACATAAAAGAGCTGATTATAGAAGATTCTTTCAGCTGTAGAAAGAAATCTCTGAAAAAAAGTGAGATTTAAAAGTCTTCCTCCTGAAATAACTAAGAAAAATAAGTAAAGTAGAAATGCTAGACTTCCTGTGGCAAAGGCAGTTAGCAAGGAAATATTAGACCTACAGATTTATTAAGGAGACTAAAGGTGTAGGAGCTCTACGTACACACAAATTCCTGTTAGGTGACTCTTCTACATAGAATCTTCTATGTAGGCTCTTCTATGTAGGAAGCCAATTGCTGGTAAATCATTCTAACAACATAACATCATCATCACTTGCTCGCACACAGGCTCACAGCCTTTGTACTGAAGACTTTTGCCCAGGCTCGAAAATATATCTTCATCGACGAAACACATATTACCCAAGCCCTCACCTGGCTCTCCCAGAAGCAGAAGGACAATGGCTGCTTCAGGAGCTCTGGTTCACTACTCAACAATGCCATAAAGGTGAGTCATTCCAGGCCTGGTTTTGATGTGTCAATTAGGGTATGTATAAGGGTAAAGAAAGGAAGTGACAATGTAGAAATCCTGACAGAAGGCATCCAAGGAAAATACAACCTGGATAACACCAAGAAAGAGGAAATGGAACTTAGAATTGTTGTGATACTTTCTGCCCTATTGGGGATGGATATGAATAAGGATAAATTCCATGACACAGCCCAATAGAAAGAGCTGGTCAACAGCACTCTGAAAAGCTGAATTATCCCAAATCTTTTCCCTTTCTATATTCACAGGGAGGAGTCGAAGATGAAGTCACCCTCTCCGCCTATATCACCATAGCCCTTCTGGAGATTCCACTCCCACTCTCTGTAGGTACCACCTCATTTCCCTGGTAAAGGGTAGTTCTATATGCAACAAAACTACTTACCTGCTCTCTGAAACACTAACCTACCAAAACCCACCTGTCAACTTTTCTTCAAAGCAATGCCAATGATTTCCAGATCAATAGAGAATTTGGCCAATCTATTAAGACAGACATATTTTCCCAGTGATGCTTCTGGGCTATATACCCTTCCAGGATTCTTTTGGGGAGAATGCCAAAGATATGGCCCATGTTTCTGCCTTTTATAAGTAAGAATAGCACCTTGGAACCGTCATGCAGGCCTGTAATCCCAACTACTTAGAAGTGGAGGCAGGAGGATCCTTAAGTTTCAGGACAGGCTGGGGAACTTAGCAAGACCCTGTCTCAAAACAAAACAATTTTTTAAGTCCTGGGGCTCTAGGTTTGAACACCCTTGAGTTCAATCCTCAGTACCACAGAAATGTGTATGTGCGTGTGTGTGTGTGTGTGTGTGTGTATTAGAATAGCAGATCAAAAAAAAAAACTGTTCTCAATGTCCATTAGAATGAGGAACAGATGAACAAATGTATTCAAAAAACTTCTTTATCTCCTGTGTCATAAACTGCGTATTAACCTGGGAATGCTAACACCCATGTTCACATAGCTCAGTTCCCTTTTTCTTCTCCTATCATAGCATCCTGTTGTCCGCAATGCCTTGTTTTGCCTGGATTCAGCCTGGAAGTCAGCAAAGGAAGGAGCCCACGGCAGCCACGTCTACACCAAGGCACTGTTGGCCTATGCATTTGCCCTAGCGGGGAACCAGCAGAAGAGGAAAGAAATACTGAGCTCACTTGACACGGAAGCTATAAAAGAAGGTGAGAGCACACCTGAGATCTTTCTCTTGTCCCACATTCTCTATATCAAGAACTACACTACAAAACTTCTCTACTCCTACCTCTTGTGATCCCTATCCCCTCTCTTCTCTTATCTTTACCATATATATACATATGGTAAGATACTTTGGAGTATATATATGTATATAAGTAAGATACTTTGGAGTTTATATATATATATATACACATATATAATATATATATTTGGTCCACATCATATAAGATACAGGACATCTTAATAAAATCAGACATCCAAAATATAAGGGATGAAATGTTCATAGCTGCTCAATTCACAATAGCTAGATTGTGGAATCAACCTAGATGCCCTTCAGTAGATGAATGGATAAAGAAACTGTGGTATATATACACGATGGAATATTACTCAGCCATAAAGAAGAATAAAATTATGACATTTGTAGGTAAATGGATGATGTTGGAAACTGTTATGCTAAGTGAGATCGGCCAATCCCAAAAATCCAAAAGCCGAATGGTCTCTCTGATAAATGAATGATGATGCATAATGTGGGGGGGAAAGATGGCAAGAATGGAGGAAAGATAGCTAGCATAGAGGGAAGGGAGGGGTGGGGGCGGGTGGGGAGTAAAATCAATAACAGAGTGTGTGACAGATATCATTGCCCTGTGTACATGCAAGAAAGCACAGATGGTGTGACTCTACTTTGTGTACAACCCTTGAAACAATAGCTGTACTCCATTTGTGTTCAATGAATCAATAAGTAAATAAAAAAAAGAAAAAAAAATATAAGGGATGATAGGTTTACTAAGTGAGAAGCTCGGCCTCTGGAGACTAGCTCCAAAGCATCTTACTCATGTGGTCATGGGCAAGTCAGGAACTTGTCTGTTTCAGTTCTTTCATCAGTAAAATGGGGCTTATCTCATAAGGTTGTTGTAGTAAATGAATTAATATGTGGAAAACACTAGTAGAGTACAAGGCCTAACAAATGCTATGAAAGTACTTACTATTATTACTAAGACATCAGTTCCTAATATATACCCAACCCTTACACAATACATCACATGATCTTAAACATAAGGAAAGATTCATGGAAGTACCCCATAAACAAATTCTGATATTGAAATCTCATTTCACCATACCAATAATGTTGACCAATCATATTCATAAAATTCTTCTACATATACAGAGCTCTAAATGAGGCATTAAAGAAACAGAAAATAAAATGCAGATGTTAAAATGGCCAATAAAATGTATTCTACCTTTGTCTTTTGACAGTGTGCTTTAATATTTGGGAAATGTTTCAGATATGCCAAAAAAAGCATAAATAATAATTAGAAACACCCACATAACTCCCTCCCTGTGTAAGAAATAAAGTATTACCAATGCAGAAAAAAAAATCCCGTATGGTACCACTTCCACTTCCAGAAGTTGTCATTATCCTGAATTTGTCATTACAATTTTCATGGATTTCTTTATATTTTTGCTCTATATGTATTCCCTAAGTAATATTATAATTTTCACGTTTCATGTCTTCATCTTTAGATATGCAGTATTACATTTAAGTAGCTAATTTTTATGTTTATTCATCTTTTACTTTTTAAGTTCAACATTATACTAATGAGAGTCTCCATACAAGTCCCTATAATTTTAGTTCATTACTTTTCACTGATGTATATTACAATACATAATTAATTATAATTTATATGTTGAGTTTCTTCTCATAAATCCTTTGTTACGTTTTGCTATTACAAACAGTGCTCAGTGAATACTCAGGTGCTTATCTTATTCTGCATGTGTTTCCAAAAGTTACACTCTGAGAAACTAATGACTAATCATAGGCTAACCACACCTTCTTCCTTTCTGAATATTGCCAAATTGTGCCAAAGGAGCAGTTGACTTCCCTCAGCAAAGAACATCAGCTCCCATTACTTCACACCCATGTGGTATTTCATGTGGATGCTCAACTCAGTATTTTAGGGATTAATCTGAGGTTTTCTTTTTCAACGTAATGAGTGTGAACTGTATTGTTTCATGTGATCCATGATGCTCACAAGAAACCTCTAAAGGCAGATCTGACAAAAAACTTGACATTTTTCTAGACACGGTCTAAACAGCATCAGAAATAGGAAATATCTACACCCAGTGAGAGAACTTGTTCTGCCATCTCTTCACCCACCTCCATCCCAACTGCAGCAACCATCTGAAAGTACAGATGGCAACAGGTTCTGACCCTGGCAACATTAACTGCCTTAATTGGGTTGAAACACACCAAATTCAGATTTCCATGAAGGGAAAAGCACCAGTAAGAGGTTTGAAATACCACAATCAGAATGCAGCCCTCTCTTCAGCTCCAGTTTAGATATGTTCATCTTAAACTAAATATGAATAGTTAGTCACTTATAAGTATCTTTTTCTCACACCCAGATAATACTATTCACTGGGCACGGCCTCAGAAACCCAGGGCACCACAGGGGCTTTGGTACCAACCCCAGGCTCCCTCTGCTGAGGTGGAGATGACAGCCTACGTGCTCCTCGCTCGCCTCACAGTCCAGCCAGCCCCGACCTCAGAGGACCTCACTTCTGCAGTGCCCATTGTAAAGTGGATCACAAAGCAACAGAATTCCCATGGTGGCTTCTCCTCCACCCAGGTTGGTTATTTGTCAGCACCTTTTAATTAACATTCAAGTAGAAAAAGAGAAACACACGAGAAGAAATGAAGATGAAAATAACATGAAAGATTGCTAGTATATATAGGGATAATTTTATGTTATCTAAATGGCTAAAAAAAAAAAAAAAAAAAAAAAAAAGATGGCTAAAAAGAAAATGCACAGAATTCTGGCCACCCTGTCCCTGTGTCTATTCACATAACTCAACCTCCCTAAAGCGGTGGTGTGGCACCAGCAGAATGAGGGGGAAGACTCCTACCAACTCTTCTCCACAGTTCTAGGAGTCCCTTCCAGACTGTTCATAGGAACTCTAAATACTACAATCTTGCCTTGAGAATCTCCATTCTCAGGTCCCCCGACACGTTTCGAGCTCCCCCATCCACCTCTTAATACGCACACATTCGTTCATTAGAAGCTTAAAGGACTGTTCATGTTCACCCAGTTTCCTAAGCCTAATTGCATAATCATGTATCTAAATATGAAGATCACATCTCAAAACAGGAAGCCAGACAGCTGGGTAGGACTAGGCTTGTTTTTATAATATCCCCCTACAGGAACTACCAAGGGGTCCTGTAAGAACTACCTGTCCCTTCTAAGGACAGTGCCCTCAACGACCTCCCACTGGGCCTCATCTCTTAAAGGTTCCACCACCTCTCAATCTCACCACTCTGAGGACCAGACATGCAACACATGAACCCAAAAGGGACAAACCATTTCCGAACCATAACAATACTGGTTCTCTCACTCCCCTTTCAGGACACAGTGGTAACTCTCCATGCTTTGTCCAAATATGGAGCAGCTACTTTTACTAGGACTGGGAAAGCTGCACAGGTGACCATCCAGTCTTCAGGGACATTTTCCACAAAATTCCAAGTGGATAACAACAACCGCCTGTTACTACAGCAGGTCTCCTTACCAGCAGTGCCTGGGGAATATAGTGCAAGAGTGACGGGAGAAGGATGTGTCTACCTCCAGGTGAGACTCGCAGGGCAAAGGAGGACAAAGGTCTAGAGTAACTTATCACTGAAAAATCCTAGCTCAGCAAACCATGGGGCAAATCAGAGAACTGAGGAAGATGAAGGGAATTCCGAAGAAGAGAGAAAAACAAATTCTGTCTTTAATATTCCATAGACATCCTTGAAATACAATATTCTCCCGGAAAACGAAGACTTCCCATTTGCTTTAGAGGTACAGACTCTGCCCCAAACTTGTGTTGGAGCCAAAGCCCACACCACCTTCCAGATCTCCATGAATGTCAGGTAAGATTTTTTGACTGTATTACCTAATTCTAAGAGTAACAATCAGTCTTATTACTGGATTCCTTATTAAGTTAAACAGTGTGACAGTATATGTTCACGCTGCATTTAATGTATTAATGCATTCTTTTATACTGATGCAATACACTTTCTTGGAGATGAAGTTTACATTGTCCATCCCTGCCCCCAGGACCTACTGTTGTCCAGTGTTATTTAAAAGCTAATGCTTCCCCTCAATGAAAAAAAAGAATATTATTCCTTACCTATGACTTGAATTCCTCCAATATAATGAAATCCTGTTATTCTTGATCTATTCAAGGCAAAGAGAATTCTTGAAAAACTTAAATAGAAATAGTGACTCTTTAGTTAGAATTCTCACTGACAATAAATAAATCTCAGGTTATATACAATATAATCAATTTGGGGGGAATACATTTATATGGAGAAAGATTAAAACAACTACAGGTCTTACAAAAAAGTATCTACTCATAAGAATATTATAATTTGGTTGGGATACTACTTAGGAAAAGATTAAGATAAGTGTATTTCATCTGGCATAGATTAGAGGCCCCCAGTCGAAGCATCACTTGTGGAGTTTTCTTAAAACCCAGATCCTCAGATCCACAGAGTTCACATATTGGAAATTCTGATTCCATCAGTTCTGGAGTAGGACTGGTCTCTGTAGCTATAACAGGTTCTGTAAAAATTCTTATGCACTGCCACTTTTCTAAACCATTGGGATGGGACGTTTGGAAGGACTTATGTGTGGCTTGTAGAATACTTAATATGAACATTGGAAAAGGAAATACTTAATAACCCAGAAAACCCTAATCCCTTCCTTCCCTGATCCCTAGATACACCGGGAGCCGTCCTGCCTCCAACATGGTGATTGTTGATGTGAAGATGGTTTCTGGCTTCATCCCCCTGAAGCCAACAGTGAAAATGGTAGGTTTATTATAAGACTAGGATACTTTATTTTATTTAATGTTTCATATATCCCCACACTAAGAAAATACTGTTATTAAAACAACATTATATCAACCTCTAATCAAAGATTGATAGACTTAGAACTACAAATTGGCATGTTTGTATGAGTTCCCACCACGTGCAGAGCATTCTGCTAGAAGCCGTGAGAGTTAGGGTAAAAAAATATCATAGTTTCCTGCTTAGATAGAGCTTAGAATCTTAATGTACATGAACATGAACCAGTGAAAAACATGAAAATGACTGACTGACAAACACCTAAGTATTACAGAAGTTGAGAAGAAAAGAGATTACTCCAAGTCAAATAAAACAAAAAAAATTTCCATCATAAACAGAATATGAAATATGAGTAATTCCCAAGTTTAGTCTATGTAGTTCCTTTCAGATAAATCAACTTTACCATGGACCATGTGCCATCATAATATTAAACTCTTCATCTAAATTACCTTTGATTTTTACTTTTTCTATATTACATTTTTACTTACAAAAAGCATTTGAAAGAATTGGGAATAAGAATTTTCCCCCCTCAGGATCCTCTAGGGATTTCATCTATTTATTAACATTGTGGTGTTTTGATTTTCTTCAGCTTAAACGAATTAACCATGTGAACCGGACTGAAGTCAGCAACAATCATGTCTTGATTTACCTGGATAAGGTGAGAGCCCTGCCAGTGTAGCTGGAAAAAATACAAATAAAAATCTATCTAAGGAAGTTGTCTGGGAAGTAAGTTCATGAGTTTTGTAGAAATCCCTTCTAAACTAGAAATTTGAGAACTCCAATGAATGTTTTTTCCTTTTACTTAAATTTCACCTAGGATTATGAATAGAAGTAGCTTAATATTTGGACCCTTGAGCAAGGGATTGTCCACAAAATGTTTTCATTATGTCCACAGTTATTTTGAAGATAATGAATAATGTAAGGAAGTAACAATTGCAATTAGTCAATTATTATATCAGCATCCCCATCAACAATATAAAAGGGGAAAGCACTGTCAATATCAGCAAGACTTGGACTGTAAAATAATAAAAACTGATAATAATGATGATAATGATAACCAGTCCACCAATAAACCAATGTGATTTTGTAGATAGGTATGCAGCATGGTTTACGCATACCTATATTGAAAGGAATTACACTTCACAAAATCTGTGAAACTTAAAGCTGCCGTGATATGTCTTTTACATACCTCCTCAAGTCTACACAAGCATTTCCACAAAATGGAAAAGCAAAAAATGTACCAAATCTCTGAATATTTAAAAAAGGACATAGCCAGTTAACCAGTAAAAAGTACATAGTATTTCCCCTGTGAACAGAGCCATGCACTGGCATTGATGGAGGCATATAAGTTGTGTTATTATTTAAGAAATGTTTGGCAAATTTTCCTTCTATTCTAAGGGCTTTTGTACAATTTAAGGATCTTGTAATATGCTGTTAGTTGATAAAGGGTTTTTTCCTCAGAAAACAGATGGATGCTTATTATTCAAAGAGAAAAGAAAGCTCCCTAGAAGATCATTTAACTCTCTTTTGCTTTCTAGGTGTCAGATAAGACACTGAGCTTGTCCTTCACAGTTCTTCAAGACATTCCAGTGAGAGATCTGAAACCAGCCATAGTGAAAGTCTATGATTACTATGAGACAGGTGAGCGTGGGCAACTTTCACACAGAAATTAAAATTCTTCATCAGAAATGTAGGTTTGAAAAATGTGTTGGGTGATTTATTACATAAAATTCTCTTACCCCTTCATTTTTGTCTCCAAATTTGATTCTCTTGTCTTTGATTAGACAAGAGAATCCATGGTGGAAACTATCTAAATTTTAAATCTATCAACTATTTTTAAAAATCAGCTCTAGAATATTTAATTTCTTTTGGTAAGATAAACCAACAATAAGACATTTAAGCAAGTATACCATCTGAACTGTCTTTCTGGAGAGTGGGGCTAAATAAAACAGCATACAATATTTGAAAGGCCAATACAAGGCAGTAAGCAGTGCATCAATTGAATGATGCTGATGTTTCTGATACAATGTAGTTCTTCCCACAGCAAAGAGTCCTTCACTGACTTCACATAATGATGTTTGTTTTTTCAGATGAGTTTGCAATTGCTGAGTACAGTGTTCCTTGCAGCAAAGGTAAATGAGTCACACTCCTTCAAACTGAAGTCAGAATTTCTCTGATTTGTCTCTGAGATCTCTTCCTGCATGAAATTCTGGCTAAATAGTCTTCATTGGTATTATATTATTCACACTGTGTATTATTGCAGAAAAACACATACATTTGAGAATGGCCAAGGACTCTGTCAAATCTCAGATAGTTCATGAGGCTGCTTATAGAATAATTATATGTAATAGATTTCATTTCCTACTAATTGGGTTTCCTTAGGCACTACGCTTCTAAGATTTAGGAAAAGAATAATCTCTCTTCATGGAAATCTAAGTTTATCTTAATTGTCTTTTCTTTCCACTATCACAGATCATGGAAATGCCTGAGAACTACATGAACAAAAAGTGCTTTGCTGTAGTTCTCTGTTCACAGGACTTCACAGAAAAGAAAGTGTTTTTGCATCTTCAAAGATTTGATAAATAAACCTTTTTTCTTATCAATTTCTATCATTGTTTCTTCTTTCATCCAATAATCATTTTTCACATTTCTATGATTCCAAATAGAAACCGGAGACAAAAAAATTAACAGCTATCAATGGCTGAGTGACTTCAGAATACGAAAAAAGTTAGTAATGTTAGTCTGAGTAAGCTTAATGGTAGGAAACAGAAAAAAAGTATTGGATTATACACTAGGAGAATGTATAATGTATTTAGTTATAGGAATATCTGAAGAAAAAAACAAAGAGGATATTTTTATGAGAAAATAAAAGGCTGACTTGACTACAGAAGACTTTTTACAATAAAGGGAAGTAGGTAAAATACAAAATTCGGTAGGTTATATTGGAAGGCACATAATAAATCAAATCCTGACCTGCTTAGGAGTTACGTATCCTAAGTCAGACCAGACTCTAACTGGTCTAACAACTGATAAGAGTGATCAGTCTTTGGGTCTCAGACTAAAAATGTTGAAAAGATGATACATGTAGAAGTAAGTTTTCTCAGAAGGTATCTATAGATAGATATAGATAAATACAGTTGTATACATGGTACAAAGTCAAATAAGAGTGTTTTATTGGAGCTGCTTCTGGATCTTTGAGTCAGGATTAAAGCATAGATACAAAATGTTCAACTACAAAGATGTTTAGATACAGAAATCAGAGCTCCAAAAGCCAAAAGCTCATGAGTTTTTGTTTTAAGATATCTTATTTCCTTTGCAATCAGTATTGAAATCATCCATTTATGAAAGTGGAGTCAGAAGTTTCCAGGAATTTGTATAGAAAGAGTGAAAAAGAAGGTTAAGACAGGAAGATTCAGAGCATGAGACTTTCTAGGGGCAGTCCTAGAATCCTAGCATCATTTGGCATTAAACTGAAAATATTTAATTTGGCAGAAAGTGTGGGTAATGTACCCTAAGAATTGGAAAGAACTCTGAAGTTCAAGCAATCCTTAGTTCTGCTTCCAGAATGGGCCAAAATAAAAAATAAGTTATCACACTCCACTGGTGATTTCTCTGTGTGGTTTTATATAAATACACAAGCAAATGGTGGTAGGTAGTAAGCCCCATACCCTTAATTCCTTATAATGAATATATTATACTACAAGGCAAAAGAGATTTTGCAGTTGGATCTTAAACAGGGAAACTGTCATGTATTGTCCAAGAGCACCCAGTGCAATCACATGAGCCATTAGAAGACAGATTGACTAATTGGGAAGTCAGAGAGATCTGAAACACAAAAAAGACTTGACATGTTGTTGTCAACTTAAGAGTAAAAGAAAACAGTGACCTCAGTTCTTAAACCACAAGAAACTGAATTCTACCAACAACCAAAGGGATTAAAAGGTAACTATAGGCAACGAAAAGCTGGGAACAACAGCTCAAGTGGACCCTAGTAAAAGATATTTTATTAGATCCTAGTAAAGTGAATTCAGTCACATTGTGTCAAACCTCTTTATCTACATCATGCGTTGGATAAGTGCTTACTGTTTTAAGCACCTAATGTATAGTAATGTTTTGTCAATAGAAAACTGACACACAATGTGTTGGCATAAGTACTTTGACCTTTAAAATCTAATCCTAAATCTTGAGTTTGGTTTTTCTTTTATGTCTTTTATTGTTATTGTTGTTTTATTTGTCTTTCAAGGTCCAATCATTCCTTACTCTTGCCCCTAGAATACAGGTGTACAGAACTGCACTATCGGTCTACACACTGGATGTTTATTTATTTACTTATTTTAAAAAATGTTTTGGGAAAAAAAAAGCAAGATGGTGGAATAAAGGAGGTTATTTTCCAAACAGCTCTGTCGTGTGGGACCAGGAAAGTGAACAGTTTCTCCTTGTGGCCAGTGTGAAAAAGAAATCTCACTGGGATTTAATACTGGACTTTCAGAATGGCCTAGAGACTCAGAAGGTTGGACAAAATAAAATAAAGGAAAGAAAAAAAATCCACCACTGGAAAAGAGTATGGAGATTCCTCAGAAAATTTGGAATTTTGCCCCAGTTATCCCACTCCTCGGCTATACCCAAAAGACTTAAAATCAGCATACTATAGTGACATGGCCACATTAATGTTTATAGCAGCTAAATTCACTATATTTGAGCTATGGAACCAACCTAGGTGCCCTTCAACAGATGAATGGATAAAGATAATGTGGTACATATACACAGTGGAAATTTACTCTGTCTTTAAGAAGAATGAAATGATGGCTTTTGCCGGCAAATGAATGGAACTGGAGATGATTATGCTCAGTGAAATAAGGCAGTCTCAAAAAACAAAAGATTAAATGTTTGCTCCAATATGCAGATGATGTTAACTCATCAATAAGTGGTGGGGGGAGAAGGGGACAATCACTAGACTGGACAGGAGCAGAGTGGGGGGAAGAAAGAGTGAATGGGAATGGGAAAGATAGTAGAATGAATGAGACATAACTTTCCCAGGTTCAAAAAGAATACATGACCAGCGTAACTCCACATTGTAAAACTCACGAAAGGGGCGGCGGGGCTCCCAAAGGCGACGGCGGGTGAAAAGGAGTGCACTCGCCAGGGTCAGACAAAAGTGGTAGCTTGATTTTATTGGAATGTGTGTCCTGGGCGAAATCTCCAGCCCCCCGGGTGAAAGTCAGGGTGGGAGAGCCAGGAGAAATCGTACATGGCTTTGGCTGCTCAGGGTTTTTATACAGAGGAAGGGGGTCAAGGGGTTCTGCCCAGGAAAAGGTGAACCCAAGCTGGACGTCAGGGTCAACAGGTGTGCCTCATTGGTCACTTCTGGCACAGTGTGTTGCTAGGTGACCTTGCTCCCTCCCCCGGCAGCCGCCCAATATGACCTAACATTCCGACCTTTTTGGTGAAATAGGGCGCCGGAGTCTGTCTGGCTACTTCCTGCATGGTTGGGGGCATCATGGGAAAAAAGATTTTGGGGTCTAGGTCGGTGGGGAGGTGGCTGTAAGGAGGCAGAAGCATTTGGTTGTATGGCATTCTGGCAACCTCACTCATGCAGCTCTGGGCAAATTCAGATGCAAGAGAGTTTTCTCAATGAGTCCAGTTTCTCAGTCTGGTTTCATTGATGCATTAGTAGTATTCTTCCTCTAGGAATAGGCATGTTTCTCCTTTGTTCGCTGTCAGATCTAGTGTTCAGTGGTTCTGTAAGGAAACTTGGTCAACAGATGTTATTTGTCTCTGTAGGGATGCCAGGGTTTTGAACAGGCCAGATTATTTCAACTTCATTATATAGAAGCAATTGAGGAACTAAAGTGGAGGGCACACAGAAAGCGAAGGGCATATTGGGATCTAATTTTTTGTCAGAGTACCATTACATCAGAAGAAGAATCCTGGAGGAGCAAACGTGGGAGAAGAGACCTGTACGGTTTGGTTGCAAGGTGCTGAGTTAGAGAAAGTGTAACAGTCCGAAAAGTTCACTGAGGAGTTGTAATAAGGGGACTCTCCAAAGGTGAATAGGGGTCCTGTGAGCCTGTGAGGAATTATTAAGGGGGGTACTCATAGGAACGACTGTTAGCACGGTCTGGTCCAAAGCTGCACAAAGAAAACAATCTGAGATGTTAGTAACTCTGGAGAGATTGAGAAGTCAAAGACCTTGATGTATCAGAGTAAGACCTGAGAAAGGATTAGCATTAGGGTGAGTAGCTGCGTTGATCTGGCATTGGATTTCCTTTTCCTGCTCCTGGATGGTTAGGTGTAGCTGAGGAACCACCTGAATATAAACTTTTAGATTCTAAGTGAAGCCTTGGGACGGTTGGCTGTTGTCCCTGTGTAAACTTTACCATCAAGGATTGGGGTGGGTAGGGTGATATGGAGTCTTCAGGTGATGTCGAGGCTTCTGGAGATTAGTTCAACAGTCTGAGAGGTGAAGACTGGACTCTCATCTGACTGGATGGATGCAGGAAGTCTGAATCTGGGAATAATCTGCTCAATGAGGACAGCAGGCGATGTCAGCAGTTTCCCTGGGGGTGGGGAAGGTTTCTATTCAGCCTGAAAAAGTATCAACCAAGGTAAGTAAGTAAGGGAGCTTTCTTGCATCTGAGCATATGGGTGAAATCAATCTGCCAGTATTTGCCTGGAAAACTGTTCACTGTCAGCTGTCAATACCTAAAGGACATAGGATCCTCCCATGTGAAAGCAAAGAGGTAATAGGAGTCAGGGTGAAAAGGAACTGTAAAGAACACATCTTTAAGACCTAGTACTGTGAAGTGAGTGGTTGAAGGGGGGATGTGAGAGAAAAGAGTATAAGGGTTTAGGAACCACTGGGTGGATAAGAAGAGCTGCCTCATTAATTAGGCGGAGGTCCTGGACCAAGCGATAGGCTCCTGAGGGTTTATATACAGGCAATGTGGGGGTGTTACAGAGAGAGTCAGTAGGGATGAGGAGTCCCTGAGTAACTGACCTATGATGGGTTTAAGTCCTTCCCGGAGGGTACGGGAAATAGGGAACTGAGGACATGAAGGAAACCTAGTATGAGGTTTTAGTTGGATACGGACTGGCTTATGGTGGGGGGCTATGACTGGCTTGGAAGTGTCCCAGACTTGGGGGTCAGCCGGGTTTGGGGGTAACAGTACGAAAGGTAGTGTGGGAGAGCGAGAGAATGTAAGAAAACAGAGTTAGAAGAAGGTGAGTAGTAATACGCTTGGGAAAAAGTTATAGGGTGGCTCCCAGAAGTTGGAGAACATCTCTGCCTAGGAGGGGGACTGGACAGGAGGGAATAACCAGGAAAGAGTGTGTGAAAGAATGTCCTTCCAGGGTACAGGCTAACTTAGCTGTTCTGTTTGGCAAGGAGGGTTTCCATCAATTCCCATAACTGAAACCAGGGAAGGAAATAAAGGCCCAGAGTGGGCAGGCAAAACAGAATAGGTACCTCCTGTGTCCCTGTGGTTGCCCTGGGCTCAGTGATCCTTGAGTTCAGGCTTCTTCAGTCTTCTTCGAATCCCAGCAGTTGAGGTGAAGGCACCACCTGGCTGGTCACACCCCTGCGTAGAGGCGCTAGGGAGGGGCCAGCCATAGGGTAGTCAGTTTTCCAGTGTGTCCTGCTTGTTTGCTTGTGGAGACGACTTGGTTGGGGTCATAGCTTGACCCTGGCGGAGAGGACAGCTGGTCCTCCTTTGGAGTTCTTGCTGGACCACAGGTTAACTACCAGGGACTGGACTGGAGTGTTACCTTTTTCTGTAAATAAGCCTGCCTCTCGGGCATTGTACTTTAAAGGCCATTTTTACCAGATTTTGGATAGGGGTTGGTGAACTTCTGTAAGGCAGTTCTGGATTTTGGGTAATTTCCCTCACTTAATATAAGTAAAGGAGTCAGTTAGAGAAAGATGAAAATGAGTGAGGAATTAAGAAAGCATATTTTGGCAGTGGTGGTTCCGTATCTTTGCAGCATCCATCAGGTTTCAGCACAAAGTGGCTTCTACAAGGTGTATATACGACTTCTAGCACCTGTGGACACGAATGGGCAAAGGCCAAAGAGACAGGGGAAGAGTAGCAGTTCGCAGGAGTGTTTGGAAGCCAGGCCCCGCGGGCGGGGTTTAGCGGGGGGAACAGAGAAGCGGTGGCTCTATCCCGGCACCTTTGCATAGCCGGCGAGCGAAACGGAGGGAAAGTGCTTCTCCGCAGCGCTGGTCGAACGGGCTATGCCCGCGGAGGGGCAAAATAGCCAACTCCGTATTTGGCGGAGTCCCGTGAAGGTCGCAGAGGGGGTGGAGAGACGGAGCCGTGTGCACCAAGGCATGGAACACAGAGGTGGCGGCAGGAGGAAACGGCAGAGGGAAGAGACCGGCGCACAGTTGATAGACACCCAGTCTCGGCCAATGCCGGCGCAGAAGCCGAGAGGCGGGAGTAGAGGGCATTTCCTGTGTGTCCGAAAAAACATGGAGGAAAAGAAAGCGGGCGATTTAAGTAGGGAAGTGGACAGAAAAAGGAGAGGCAGGGGCAGGACACAGATTTCAATAAAATCAAGGCTCCATGTGTCTGTTTAGTGAAATTACAGTAGCGGGACCAAAATGTTATGCAGTCACCGCGGTTTCGGCGGAAGCCAAGGGGTGGGGGAGCAGAGCATTTTCTAGTTTTCCAGCTTACTCTGGGAGTGAACAGGGCAGGACGGGTGTCCCCCTCCGGCTGTCTTCACCCGAAATGGACCAGCCGTGGATCAGGACGTCTCGTGGTCCACGGGGGCCCAGAACGGAGAAAATGGGGGGCTAGTGGAGTCTGGGACGTCTCCCAGGCTTCCGAGCCCAACGGCGGGGGGTCTGTGGCGTGCACGACTTACGGACAGACCCGACCGGTAACGGGAGAGTGACTAGAAAACTAGAAAAGGCCACTTACCCAGCTCTGGTCCTTTTGTAGGAGAGAGTGGACCTCAGTAGAAGTCCGAGCTCTCTCCCGGGTTTCCAGCACCAAATGTAAAACTCACGAAAAGGGCGGCGGGGCTCCCAAAGGTGACGGCGGGTGAAAAGGAGTGCACTCGCCAGGGTCAGACAAAAGTGGTAGCTTGATTTTATTGGAATGTGTGTCCTGGGCAAAATCTCCAGCCCCCCGGGTGAAAGTCAGGGTGGGAAAGTCAGGAGAAATCACACATGGCTTTAGCTGCTCAGGGTTTTTATACAGAGGAAGGGGGTCAAGGGGTTCTGCCCAGGAAAAGGTGGACCCAAGGTGGACGTCAGGGTCAGCAGGTCTGCCTCACTGGTCACTTCTGGCACAGTGTGTTGCTAGGTGACCTTGCTCCCTCCCCCTGCAGCCGCCCAATACGACCTAACACACATCATATACAACCACAAAACCACAAAAATGGGAAGTAATACTCCATGTGTATATGATATGTCAAAACACATTCTACTGTCATGTATAACGAAAAAGAATTTTAAAAATCAATAAATGTAATTCACCACACCTCAATATACATAAAGACAAGAATTATAAATTATGTCAATAGATGCAGAAAAAGTATTTGACAAATACAGCATCCATTCATATTCAAAACACTAGAAAAACTAGAGATAGTAGGAACATACCTCAACATTGTAAAAGCTATATACACTAAACTCAAGACCAAAATCATTCTAAATGGAGAAAAACTAAAAGCATTCTCTCTAAAAACTGAAACAAGACTGGGAAGCTCTTTTACCACTTCTATTCAACACAGTCCTTCAAACTCTAGCCAAAGCAATTAGAAGAAAGAAAGGGATAACAATAGGAAAAGAACTCAAACTATTCCTATTTGATTACATGAGTCTATATTTAGCAGACCCAAAAAACACCACCAGAAAACTTATAGAACTCAAATGAATTCAGCATAGTAGAAGGATATAAAATTAACACCCATAACTCAATTATGTTCCTATATGTCAGTGATGAGTCAACTGAAAGAAAACTTAGGAGCCTAACTATCCTATTCACAATAGCTTTAAAAACATGGGTATCAATCTAACAAAAGAGGTGAAAAACCTCTACAATGAAAACTACAGAACACTAAAGAAAGAAATCAAAGAAGACTTTAGAAGAGGGATATACTTCCCATGTTCTTAGATAGGCAGAATTAATATTATCAAAATGGCCAAAATACCAAAAGTACTATACAGATTTAATGCAATTTCTATTAAAATCCCAATGATATTCTTCACAGAAATAAAAAAAAAAAAAAAGCAAACACGAAATTTATTTGTAAAAATAAGAGGTCCAGAATAGCCAAAGCAATTCTTAGAAAAGTGAAGAAGGAGGCATCAAATACCAGACCTTAAATTATCCTACAGAAACATAGTAACAAAAACAGCATGGTATTGGCACCAAAACAGGCATGAAGACCAAATGAACAGAGTAGAGACAAACTCACAAATACAGTTATCTTATACTAGACAAAGTCACCAAAAACATACGTTGGAGGCAAGAGAACCTCAACAAATAGTGCTGGGAAAACTGGAAATCCATATTAATAAAATGAAATTAGACTCCCATCTCTCACCCTGCACAAAACTCAACTCAAGGTGAATCAAAAACAAGGCATTACAGAAACCCTAAATCTGCTAGAAGAAAATGCAGGCCCAACACTCCATCACATCAGCTTAGGAACCAATTTCCTCAGTAAGATTCCTAAAGCACAAGAAGTAAAATCAAGAATCAATAAATAGGATGGTATCAAACTAAAGAGCTTCTTCACAGCAAAGGTTAAACAATCAAAAGCATAAAAGAGAGCCTACAGAATGGGAGAAAAAAAATGCCACCTGCACCTCAGTTACAGCATTGATCTCCAGGATATTTAAGGAACTCAAAAAACTTAACAAAAAAGCAAATAGAGGCTGACAGTACTGACGCCCCATGTGGGTAGGCCGAGACTGAGGGGGTGCGGAAAGGAACTGCTAGCCCCGACCTCAGTCCTGATCCTTTGGAGGACAGCACTTCTCTTTTACAGAGCGCGTTTGCAGCGGCCGCTAACTTAACTTTCTTTGTACTCTGGGTCTCCCTGCCACGGAGTCCAGGGAAGAAAAGCGGAGCCAAGGCGCCAGTATCCACACCTCCCATGTCACTTTCATCCCGACCTCGCCCCAGCAGGGATGGGCAACAAGATCTGGCTGCCCTTCCCTGTGCTCCTCCTGGCTACTCTGCTCCCAGTTCTGCTTCCTGGGGTGGCTGATTTCACACCCTCGATGGACAGCGACTTCACCTTCACCCTTCCGGCCAGCCAGAAGGAGTGTTTTTACCAGCCCATGCCCCTGAGGGCCTCGCTGGAGACTGAGTACCAGGTTTTCGATGGAGCTGGATTAGATATTGATTTCCACCTTGCCTCTCCAGAAGGCAAAAACCTTAGTTTTTGAACAAAGAAAATCAGATGGAGTTCACACGGTTGAAACTGAAGTTGGTGACTACATGTTCTGTTTTGACAATACATTCAGCACTATTTCTAAGAAAGTAATTTTCTTTGAATTAATCCTGGATAATATGGGAGAACAGGCAAAAGAACAAGAAGACTGGAAGAAATATATTACTGGCACAGATATGTTGGAGATGAAACTGGAAGACATTCTGGAATCCATCAACAGCATCAAGTCCAGACTAAGTGAAAGTGGTCATTTACAAACTCTGCTTAGAGCATTTAAAGCTCCTGATCGAAACATACAAGAAAGGAATTTTGATAGAGTCAATTTCTGTTCTATGGTTAATTTAGTGGTCATGGTGGTGGTATCAGCTATTCAGGTTTATATTCTGAAGAGTCTATTTGAAGATAAGAGGAAAAATAGAACTTAAAACTCCACTGGATTACTTACATTGAAATAAAGAGGCATAAAGATGCAATAAACCGGTACCATTAGTAGTCTTTTCCAAAATGTTTTTGGGTATTATCATTAAGTGTAAAACAAGTATCATTTAAATGTGAAAGGAAAATCTTCACTTTCTGTGCAAATAGTCTTATCGATTCAGTTGTTTTTAAGTGTATACCAGGAATATTTTATGTAAAATACAAGTTTAATTGAATGAAGCCATATTAATAATTGCATTTTTCTAATTCTGAAAAATTTTTCATGTTACAATGAATTAAATATGTAAATATTGAGTCTAAATACAACACCAAAAATCTGCTTTTCCCCACAATCTTGTTTGTAAATGTGGCAGTTATAAATTAATTGTAAAAGTTTTTAATATAGTAAGTTATGTAAATCATGTAAGAATGATATAATTATGAATTGAATACATCATTTTTCTCTTTACACATGCATCTCTCCTAAAAGATAAATAGAAGCAAAGCTTTGAAATAAACATTTTTAGAATTTTTTCAAAACCAAATATATTTCAATGTAAAATATTAACAAAATGTATTAGTTTTATATACTTAGCCTATATCCAGAAGCTGACATTTTGATAATTAATGAAATTGCAAAAGCATACTTTCATTAAAATTAGGCCAAGTTTTCTCTTTGAAATGAAGATAGAATTAAAAGTTTTCTAAAGTGAAGATACATAGATAAAGGTTGTCAGCCTCCATAAGGATGCATTCTGTCTAGACCTTAGCTAAGGTATATAATTTTAAAATTATATGTGAGATAAAATAAATTTATTTTTATATTATCTGTCAACAGTGTTATGTTAGTTCTAACATGATTATTGACTTCAATAATACATTATTACCAACAGTTGTGAAGGAAATATTGTTAAAAGGCTCTGGGACTAGTGTAAATAAAGTGTCTCCTTTTCTGAGTTCTGAAAATTATTAGAAACAAAAGAAAAGAACTGAAGTATACTTGAGAATATCTGATACAAAATAAGGTTCACTTAAATGGAACTGTAAATAAATAAATATCTGGATGCTGGGTGTGGTGGCACACACCTGTAATCCCAGCACTTGGGAAGCTGAGGCAGGAGGATTGCAAGTTCAAAGCCAGCCTCAGCAACTTAGCGAGGCTCTAAGCAACTCAGTGAGACCCTGTCTCTAAATAAAATACAAAAAAAGGGCTGGGGATGTGGCTCAGTGGTGGAGTGCCTCTGGGTTCAATCTCTTTTACCAAAAAATAAATAAATAAATAAATAAATAAATATCTGGAATCTGATGACTCATCATGATATGCCAATACTAAAATAAATCATTAGAGGTTAAGTTCCAGTTAACTGGAGAAACTATTTGTGGGGTTTTTTTCCTACGATTATTCTGTTTTGAATTCTTTTATTAGCATTCAGGTACATTTTATGAACATAAGCCCAACTGTAAGATTTAGTACTGGGTGTGCACATTTATTATAATTTTTATTAGAGCATTCATTTCTGATCACTTTATTTATTCACAATGAAGTAAGGATTAGAAAGAGTCCCGAGTTTTAAACATCTAACATTTAAATAAACCATAAATACATAAAAAATCTGTTATGCTAGTTTGTCTGTATAGTCTTATTCAAGTACTAGTATTTTAACTTCATCATAAATGAAACAATTTTTAAGTTATACCCATTGATAATATTATGATAAATATATTATGAGTTAGAAACAATCAACTGAAAAATTGGGGCATAGCTGGATGTGGTAGTGCATGCCTGTAATCTAGCTACCCAGGACGCTGAGATAGGAGGTTCACAAGGCCAGCCTCAACAATATAGTGAGACCCTGTCTCAAAATGAAAAACAAAATAAAAAGGGCTGGGGATGTAGCTCAGTGGTAGAATGCTCCTGGGTTCGTTATACAAACTTGGGCATAGAACCTATCTATATATAGGTTATATTTATATTGCTAGAATTCTTGATAAGCAATAAAAATACCCAGAAAATTACCTATTCCATTTATAATTTACACTCAGTGTTACAGAAAAAAATGCATTTCTCTCCTTTTTAGGCCCTTAAAAGAATAGAAAGCTAGAAACCATTCAGAGACTTTTTCCTTCTTTCAGTGCTGGGGATCAAACCAAGGGCCTCATGCATGTTAGTCAAGCTGTCTACCGTTGAGCCACATTCCCTTTTCAAAATGAGGTAAATGCCATACATAATTAGTTACCTTATTTGGCCAAGAAGATACTTCAGGTATCTAAGAGAAGCCCCCTATGACACAAGCAGAACAAAGCCAATGCCGTCATTCTTAATGAAAAATTTCCCCTTTCTGTTAAATTCATAATGAGAATCCTACTTATAGTACCATAAATAATAAAGCAGGGTACAGATATAACTACTGCATCTTTTCTATAAAACTGTGATTAAAAATTCTACCTCTCATATATGGCTATTACTGTATACTGTACTTAATTTCTTACCTAACACTGAATTGTTACATCATCTTCTACATATGTGATTTCACCACTGATTTTAAACCTATGATTTAGTAACTACTTACCATATAAGAGTGGCTTTATTTGGAAAACAAAGAATTTAGGATTATTAAGGACAATTGTATTTTTATAAATGCAAAGTGAAGAGTGATATTTAATAAGCATGTTACATGTATAAACTCAAAAGAGTAAAATTTGTAAATGAAGAACAAAAATCTTTTAATATTTTTGAAGGTATATTATCTATTTCACATCATTTTCTAATGTCACTTTCTAAATTAAAATTATGCTAACATCAAACAAGCTGTTATCACTTAAGAGCTGATTTTGTCTTTGCTTATTAATTATATAAACTTAAAATACTGCAATATTTAAGGCCTAAAGTTCATTCTGGTTTGCATTTGGATCATTATTAAAGTGCTATTCTTTCATTTGAATGTCAACATATAGAAAGTAAATAACTGTTTGAAAGTAACATTGAAATAAACTACAAATTGAAATGTAATTTCATGTCAAGTACATTTATCTTTCTTAAACATTATGATGTCTTAAAATTAACTGAAACTGAGTACCTATGATTACATATCTTTTCAAATGAAAATCTTTATCTGAAGTTTTTAAAGAAATTAATTCAGCATGTAATGATTTTTCATCTGGAGTGTAATGTACAGTATTGCTCAAATTGCTTTATATTTGTGAACAACCATCTTAAATGAACAATGGACTACAAGTACTGAGTATACATAATAAAAATTAATTTTTTTTGGTAGAGATGCCAGGGATTTCAACTGAATAAAAACTATTTTCAAAGGAAAAAAAAAAAGCAAATAACCCAAACAATAAATGGGCAAAGGAACCGAATAGAAACTTCTCAGAAGAAATACAAATCATCGACAAATATATTTTTAAAAAACATTCAACACCACTAGCAATTAGAGAAATGCAAATTAAAACCACACTAAGATTTCATCTCACTCCACTCAGAATGGCAATAATTAATACAAGTAACAATAAATTTTGACGGTAATGTGGGGAAGGGATACTCACACATTGATGATGGGACTGCGAATTGGTGCAACCACTGGAAAACAGTATGGTGACTCCTCAGAAAGCCTGGAATGGAACCACATTTGACCCTGTTATTCCACTCCTCCATATATACCCAAATGTATATACTACAGTGATGCACTCCATCAATGTTTATAGAAGCTCGATTCACAATAGCTAAGCTACAGAACCAACCTAGGTGCCCTTCACCATGAATGGATAAACACAATGTGGTAGACATACACAGGGAATATTACTCAGCTGTAAGAAGAATGAATTTATGACTTTTTCTGGAAAATGGATGGATCTGGAGACTATCACGCTAAGCAAAATAAGCCAATTATAAGAAACTAATGGTCAAATTCTTTCTCTGATATGTGTATGCTAACAGAAAAAGAGGAGAAGGAAAGAACAGAAGTTCATGAGATTACACAAAGGATCATGAAGGTAAGGGAGGGGACAAGCATAGGAAAGAGGGTGGCATGAATCTGACATATCTTTCCTACGTACATATATGACTACACTACACTGAATCTCTACATCCTGTGTAACCACAAGACTGAGATCCTAGTTAGAATAAGATGTACTCCATGTTTGTATAAATAATTTCAACATATACCCTGTCACATATAAAAAGAAAAGTTAAAAATTAAAGAAAATGTTTTAGAAATAACCTACTAAGTCAAAACATAAAAAGAAAAATATTTGAAAAAATTTTAAACTTCCCAAATTTGATGAAAGATATGTGTCTATACACCCAAGAAACTCAACAAACTATAAATGGTATAAACTTAAGGAGAACCACACAAAAAACAATAGTTAAGTTACCAAAAGAAAAAACAGAAAACCATTAAAGAGAAGGGATTTGTCACATGCAAAAGATCCTCAAAATAACTTACAGCTGGTTTTTCATCAG
Organism: Glaucomys volans; assembly: GCA_020662805.1. NCBI lineage: Eukaryota > Metazoa > Chordata > Mammalia > Rodentia > Sciuridae > Glaucomys > Glaucomys volans. The sequence continues at coordinate 260,575 of JAJEJO010001748.1, forward strand.
GAGACCACTGTGGCCAGAAGGTGTTGGAATTACATATGAAAGGTACTGGGAAAAAATGTCAAACAAGAATTCTATATTCTGTAAATTATATCACAGGAGTAAAAAAAAAAAATTAAGTCATTTCCTGATAAATAAAAGTTAGGGTAGTTGTCTTACCTTCAACTTCTTTCTGGAGTCTCTGTCTCAGGAATTTGATGAAGTCCACAGACCAAGGCAAGCAAACATAGGTTGAAACACAACCACATAACTAATGGCAAGGGTCCTAGTCTAGGGGCTTATATAGCATGTAGTTTGCTGCTATTGGTCCAAACTTATGCTAATTAGGGTTTGGAAACGTGCTAAGGCTATTGGTCCAAATTTATGCTAATTAGGGCTTGGATAAGCAACAACGCTATTGGTCATCCCTGAATCCCATTGAGGTTTGCCCTACTTCCATTTTCTCCTGGCTTCTGGACATGGGAGATTGAAGGCATTGAGTTGTGCGTGTTCAGTGGTGTATCTGGAGCTGCACCTGTGCACCAGAGTTGATTTTGCAGTAGGCATCCTCACTGGGTGCAAGCTGGGCTGCCTTGGAGTGACAGATCAGCCTGCCCTGACTCACCTTGGCACTGGCCCCACGGCCACTCGCGCTCTAGTCCCCTGAGCAGCCACTCTGCTTTTCAGCAGTTCCCCTGCTCCCTTACCGCTTCCTAGCAGGGACCAGTAGGCAGGCTGCACAGGGAGCCATGTCATTACTAGTATTCTGCCCTATAAGAACTGCTTAAAGGAGTCCTTCAGGCTGAAATGAAAGGACATTGGAGAGTAATTTGAAGCCATATGAATAAGTAAAATTGCCCAGAAAAATGTAAAAGCCAATATTATTTTATTGTTGGTTTATAATCATTTTCCTTCCTGTGTGATTAGAAAGGCAAATGTATAAAATAATAATCATGAATCTATGTTAGTGAGCACCCAATGTATAAAAATATAATAGAATATAAAATGGAATAATACAATTCAAAAACATAATAATAACAAAGGTAAGAAGATGTATAGGAGCAGTGTCCTTATGTTAATGAAACTAAGTTTACATTACCAGAGTGGGAAGTTTGGCACTAGGCATGCCTCTTGTGGGAGAGCTGCCCGCCCTACCTGTGCCCAGGCATGCTCTGGGGACTGGGCCTTTACACACTCTTGGGAGCTCTGTCACTCACCAGGTCTCCACAAAGGAGCACATGGGCTTTATTTTGGTTAACATTAACTAGCATAATGCATTCAAATAAGACATATGAAGAAGGGCCTGATATAATTTTTAATGCTATGAACAAATCTATCCTCGCTAACCTAATTCTTGAATATACTCCAGTGATTAATATTACAAGCAATATCATGAAAAAAGAGTGTCTACTGCTCATTCCTGTTGGTGCAGCTTTGAAAGACTTCATGTCCTATAAACTCCTTTTTTTCCTGATTTTATTTCAGTAACTTCTGTTTATATGGATCCAAGAGCTGGCTGTTCAAAATCACGTGAGGCTGCTCAGTACTGGTCCTCAGGGTTCAGTCATAGATGCTGCCATTACACCGTCCAAGACCAGTGTATCTCTTTAGCAGGACCTGGAGTCAGCTAAAGCTGTGGTTATGGGAGAAACTGCTCTTGCAGAAATAGATACCTTTCCTTAGAGAGGTAATTTTAACATATCTAGTTATAGCATTTTCTCCTTTTAGATATTTTTTGGTATTTTATATTGTAACAGAAAAAGAAAAACTTTAAAAATTTTAAAGATAATGGGACTTCATGACACACTGCCTTCTGACTTTCTTGAGTTCTTCAGTATACAAGTTTAATTTTTATTATGTCCCTTCTTATAGCAGTCATTGCAACAGCTTCTTTGCTCTTCCCCCAAAGTAGCAGCATTGTAATATTTCTACTTTTCTTCTTATAGGGATTATCATCTACATTTTTGATTTAATGCCAACACCTCTTTTTTAAACATCAAAATATGGGAATAGGTGAATTGTTGTCACTGTAGCTTTTGCATCTGTTTTAAGAGTCCTCATGGAAGTTTTCCCAAATCATTGGTGTGACTTCTAAGTCCTTTTGCTTTTAGTGTACTTTTTGGGTTGGTATTTACAGGCGATGCATTCAGAAGATTTCTACTTTGACTGAAGGCCCATATTCTCTAATCATGCTAGCACATGAGTATCTTGTAGGTCCTTTTGGCTGTCTTGATCAAGTCCTTCCAAGATAATTTGGCTTGTGGAGATCATCCCTATCATTTCTAAAACTTTCATATTGGTCAAAGAACAAAAGAAATTATCAGAGGACAATGTTAATGGGAATGTTAGTTTTAGTGTAATTTTTGAGCCTGTTTCTTCAGAATTTTTAGGTAGAGAAGCCATAAGAGTAAGGACATTCAGAATACATACAGAAAGAAAAATGAAAATGTGGAGGCTCTGAGAAATTGACATCTTTAACATATATGAGGGTCAGATTATTGCATTGCCTGGATTTAGCAGAACAGGAAAGAGTACATTGATGAATATTTTTCATGAATTATGCCCACCTTCTAATAGGTTTGTATCTGTATTTGGACACAGAGTCTCAGAAGTAAAAACTATTTAAAGGAAGAAAGATCATTGGCATTTTCCCACAGTTAGATTAACACTTTGATCATTTGACAGTGGGAAAAATTTATCAACTTTGGTTTCAATCAAAGTAATATAGCCAACAATATAACACAAGAAATGCAAAATATTTTACTAGATTGAGACATGCAGGCTATCAAAGATAACCAAACTGAAAAATAAAGTGGTAGTCAAAAAAGAAAGCTGTCTTTAGGAATCAGTTCTTGGGAATCCAGAGGCCACTGCTAGATGAACCAACAGCTGGAATAAACCCTGTTCTTGTCATATGATTTGGAATCTTCTAAAATACAGAGAAGTTAATCAGGTGACAGTGTTTAGTATTCATTTCATTTCATTTCCTATCAGGAAAGATGTCAGCTTCTTCATATCACAAGAAATATTGAATGTGTTGTTCTTCAATTTTTCTTAAAAGTAAATGCAGGGTCAGCTACCCATGGTCATGCACATAGATGGCTTTTGTGCCATAGGATCTCTTTCTTCACTGGTTAAACAACATATACCTGGAGCTACTTTACTACAATAGTATGAGCAACAGATGGTATAGAACTTGCCTTTGAAAGACATGAACAAATTTTCAGGTTTGTTTCCCGCTCTAGACATTCATTCAAATTTGGTTGTTATTTCTTTTTTCTCTCTCTTTTTTTTTTTTAAGTTGTGAATAAACCTTTATTTTTTTATGTGTTCATTTCTTTGTGGTGCTGAGAATCAAACCCAGTGCCTCACACATGCTAGGCAAGCGCTCTACCACTGAGCCACAACTCCGGCCCTGGGTGTTATTTCTTACAATGTGTTTATAACAATTTTGGAAGATGTATCTGAAAACTAGAAATTGAAGCAGAAATTGATCAAGCAAATTACAGTGTATTTACACAGCAAACACCAGAGGAAGAAATGAATTTGAATCTTTTAATGAAATGGAACAGAGGTGCTTACTCTTTCTGAAACCAAAGCTTTCCTAATGATCACCATGAGCCTTTGGAAACAGTAGGTGTCACAATAGCAAAGCTTCATTTCCTTACCTTGAAACATGAAAGTAAATCAGTGTTGCATCTACTTTTTTCTTTTCCTTCCTTCCGTCCTTCCTTCCTTCCTTCCTTCCTTCCCTCCTTCCTTCCTTTCTTCTTTTTTTTTTTTCAGTTCAGAGTTTTATGTTTTTGGTACATCACTCTTAAAAATGTTCTGGTTCCCATCAAACTTTGTCCAGACTCATATTTCCTAAAACCTGGAGATAAACCTCAAAAATATAAAACAAGTGTGCTTCTTCAAAATTCTACTGTGATCTTAATAACTTTTTCACACATCACAACAGAACAATGGCAATGCTTCATGACAGTGACTGTGTATCTGCAGCTTCCTGTAGTGCATTCAGAAAAGGACTGTTTTACAGCTGTTTCAAATGGTACTGTGGCCGGGCACAGTGATGGAATGCCTGTAATCCCAGGGGCTCGCACAAGTTCAAAGCCAACCTCAGAAACTTAGCAAGGTACTAAGCAACTCAGCAAGACCCTGTCTCTAAATAAAATATAAAACCGGACTTGGGACATGGTTCAGTCACTAAGTGCACCCTGGATTCAAACACTGGCACCAGAAAAGAAAACCATCAGTACTATGGTTTAGTTTTTACCTGTATTGATGAACATCATTTGTAATTACTATCTCTCTCATTTAAATGTGACTGAAACCATCCAGATCTGGAATAGCCCATTCTTTCAAGAAATTACTGACATCATTTTTAAAACTGAGCCGTTATTTTCAAGCAACTTTGCTTGGAATCATTTACTGCAATTCCACCTTATTTTGCTATGGAAAATGCGGCCTCACTGAGTTGCTTAGTACCTCACTTTTGCTGAGGCTGGCTTTGAATTCACAGTCCTCCTGCCTCGGCCTCCTAAGCTGCTGGAATTACAGGTGTGTGCCATGCACCCAACTTGACTGATTTCTTTCATAAAGTTTTCTGGGAGAAATATACAAAAAGTGAGAATGTCTACAATCCATAGTATAGGCTTTTAGTGACTGTTATAACACCTTACCTGCGGTAGGTACTATGGATTTTCCTCTTACAGTACTATGAGAAAAATCACAGGGGCAAAAGGGCAGGGCTGGCTATGATCAAGTGGTTATTAAAATGTCTGGGCAGTTAAGATGCATTGGGACAGTGTAACATCTAAGGAGTAAATTTGCTAGGAAAACTCGTTATCCATATGTAGACGAATGAAATCAGACTCTTATCTCACCCGGCACAAAAAAAAGCTCAGAATGGATCAAAGACCTAGGAATTAGACCAGAAACTATGTAACATCTAGAAGAAAACATAGGGTCAACACTACAGAATACAGGCACAGACAACGACTTTGTCAATGGGACCCTAAAGCGTAGGAAATAATGCCAAAAGTTAATAAATGGGATGGCATCAGATTAAAAACTTCTGCACAGCAAAAGAAACAATTAAGAATGTGAACAGCAAACCTACAGAATGGAAGAAAATCTTCACGAGCTACTCTTCTGACAGAGGATTAATACCTAGACTATATAAAGAACTCAAAAAATTTGTCACCAAAAAATCAAATAACCCAATTAATAAATGGGCAAATGAATTAAACAGACCTTCTCCAAGGAGAAATATAAATGGCCAACAAATATATGAAAAAATGTTCAACATCAATAGCATTTATGCAAATCAAAACTACAGAGTTTTTAATCTCACACCACTCAGAATGGCTGTCATCGAGAATACAAATAACAAGCCGGGCACAGTGATGCACACCTGTAATCCCAGTGACTCAGGAGGCTGAGGCAGGAGGATTGTAAGTTCAAAGCAAGCCTCAGCAACTTAGTGAGGCCCCAGGTAATTTACTGAGAAAAATGAAATCATGTAACTTGCAGGAAAATGGATAAAACTTGAGAGCATTATGTTAAGTGAAATAAGACAAACTCAGAAGATTGTCGTCTGTCTTCTCTGATATGCAAAAGCTAGAGAGGAAAAAGATAAAGAAAGGGGTGGATCTCATGAAAATCAAAGGTGGATTAGTAGAGAAAAGGGACCAAGGAGTAGGAGGCAGGCAGGAAGGGGGGCATTCTGGGGAATGATATTGGCCAAATTACCTTGTTATATTGTGTGCATGTACAGCTATGTAACAAATTCCATCACGATGTACAAGTATAATTCGTCAATAAAAAAATGTAAAAGAAACAATTTTTTTAATAAAAGGAGCAAACTCATAGAGACAGAAAGATTAGCCAGATGCTGTGGCTCACATCTACAATCCCAGCAGAAGGATTGCAAATTCAAAGCCAGTCTCAGCAACTTGGCAAGGTCCTATGCAATTTAGCAAGATCCCGGAGCTGGGGATATGGTTCAGTGGTTAAGTGACCCTGGGTTCCCTGGGTTCAATCCCAAGTACCAAAGAAAAGGGAAGGGAAGGGGAGGGGAGGGGAGGGGAAGGGAGGGGAGGGAAGAGGGACAAGAGAGACAAAAAGATTAAAGGATACCAGGTGCTGGGAACAGGGGAAAATATGAAGAGTTATTATGCGGTGGGTTAGAATTACTGTTTAGAGTGATGAAAAGTTTTGGAAAAAGCCAGGATGGTTATTCATCATGGCATTTATAACAAATGCCACTAAATTGCACACTTAATGATTAAAATGGCAAATTTATGTTACATATATTTTATCACAACAAAAAAGCAAAATGTAATCCATAGCTAGACATATCATAGTGAAAATACAGAACAAAGACAAAAATATATATTATAATCAAGAAATCAAAATAATATCCAAAATAAACTTCTCAAAAGCAATAATTGAGGACAGATGGCAGTGAAATGATAACTCAGAATATCCAAAGAAAATAACTTTAAACCTAAAATTACTCATTAGCACTTACAAACAAGGACCAACAAAAAACAATTTTTTAGATGAAAAAAAAGGGAGAAGATAACACAAACACACACACACACACACATACTTTTTTTAAGGTACCAGGGATTGAACTCAGGTGCACTCCACCACTGAGCCACATCCCCAGCACTGTTTTGTATTTTATTTAGAGACAGGGTCTCACTGAGTTGCTTAGGGCCTCGCTCAGTTGCTGAGGCTGGCTTTGAACTTGCAATCCTCCTGCCTCAGCCTCCTGAGCTTCTGGGATTACAGGCGTGCACCACTGTGCCCAGCTAGGGAGAAGATATTTTTAATTCAAATAATGATGAAATACTAGTATCTACAATCTATAAATCATCATAAATAAAACAAGTCAACAAAAAATTGAGAGAATTTGAAACAGCAGTTCACAAATAATGAAAATATAAGTGGTATATAAACCCAGAAAAACAGTTTTCTTAGTAATCAGAAACATGCAAATTAAACCATTCATTAGTATCCATCACATCGGGCAAAACTTAAAACTTTTATAATATTGAACTTGGCAAGGCTGCAGTGAAAAGAATACTCTTATACTTTCCTGGGTGAGATTATATACCTTAAAGGGCAATTTGTTTGTATATTTAAAATACACATATCCTGGATTTAGCACTTCTGAGTATCTACCATAAGGAGATGTAAACAAAGAGATGTACGTAAGAATGATCATTACAGCAATACTGTTTAATAGAAAAAGATTGGAAATCTTTTATTTACCTATTTATTTATTTTTGGCAGTACTTGGGATTAAATCCAGGGGTACTCCACCTCTGAGTTATATCCCTGGACCTTTTTATATTTTATTTTGAGACAGGATCTCAGTAAATGATCTAGAACTTACAATCTTCCTGCCTCAGCTTTCAGAGTTGCTGGGAATACAGGTATTTGCCACAGCACCCAGTGAAATCACATTCAAGATATTAAAATGGCTAAATAAATGTAATATATTGTGTGATATTATACTCTACAGTACATAAAATTGAGTACATATATCAACAAGGACACATAAAACCATATAATTGAGAGAAAAAATAATAAAAGCATAATGCCATCATTTGTATGGAAAAACACAAAACCATTTAAATCTCTCCTTGGTGTATGTGTGTGTGTGTACATACAAAATTATGATGCTTTTAAAATATCTTTCTGGGGAATATCTGAATATCTTTCTGGGGAATGTAGAAGACACCAGGATAAAGGTCAGTCAGAAAGGACTTTCACATTGCCTGTCATCAGCTCTTTTTAAGTGTGTGCTGGTATATTTCTTGTTTTTGAAAGAATGGGGAAAAAAAGCTTTCTGGAAAGACACTTAGTGAGTAATAATGGTCACCTGGAAAGAGAAGCAGGAGAACAAGTGTGGTCAATGGAAATTTTTCAGTGTTTTTCTCTGTATTCTTCCGCGTGTTTATCCCGTATGTATTCATGTGAGTTTTGTCAGATTTTTTTAATGTTGGGTTCACCATTTGAGCAACACTTAGGGGCTCAGGTGCTGCTATTATCACACATGTGAAATGGGATTATGAATCTAACTCAATTCTTTATTAGAAACATTCTGAAATGCTTCTTTCATTAGATAAAATTCTTTATGCATAAATGGCGAATTTTACCAGGCTAGGTCAAAGAAGGAAAGAATCACAGTGAAATCAGGAGGTGGTCCTTTAAGGCAAAAGGTGAACCCAACTAATTTATTTTCATTTGAAATATTCAGTGAGTCCCTTTGTTTAATTTACCTTATAAGTCAGGGGGAAAAATAGTTTAAGGAATAAAGTCTGGACTTGTATTCTAAATTTGTTTTGTTTTACTCTTCTGTGACTGACCCTGTGCTTGTGGACAGTCTTAAAAGATGTCACGCGAGGCTGGGTTATGGCTCAGTGGCATTGTGCCCACCTCGCATGTGTGAGGCACTGGGTTCAATCCTCAGCACCACATAAAAATAAATAAAATAAAGGCATTGTGTCTGTTGGTGTTCAGTCTGTGGGTCTCTGTTCCCTTCTGGAGGGGGTAAGGCCGATGAGGTAACCAATGCCCTCAGGAGAGCAAGTTCCAGACCAGTCTCAAATTTATTCAAAGAATTATAGCACTTTTACAGACGAGGGGAGTCCAAGAACAAAAAACCAGTAGGATTACATGATTGACATGAGAATGATCCAATCAGTAGTTACACAGTTTGCTCCAATGGCTTCTTTCTGCATTCCCACATGTGTCCATCTACAACTGAAAGATATTTTTTAAAAAGATGTCACTTATGTGTCCTTAAAAAATTGTAAATACATTAAAATTCTCATAGGAAGAAATTTTGCAAAGAAATAAATGTTATTATTTTCACTGGACAAAGGGCTTGAATCCTTTTGGTATAGCAATAAAAACATTAGACTTTAATTTTCAGACACTAACTTTTACCAAATATTTTATTTTTTAATCATTTTTAGAAATCAATAAAATTACCTTAACTATCAAATTCACTTTTAATAAATGAGTTATAACTGTATGAATAACATTGACCTGAGAAATATTTATTATGTTTTTCAGTTAGTGCATTATACTAACAAGGGTTAATGCGATAGCCTGGATGGGTTCATGACCAAGAGAAACCAGTCATGTTGAGTAACTGAAGTTCCCGCACTTGAAAGTAGTTAACATTTAACCAAGCGAAATGTCCCTCAGAAGTTAGTACTCAGCTACGGTGCAGTTAAATATATCCTTGTGCAATTTATTTGGCTAGAATTCAAATATAGGATTGGGATCTGTGGTATGCAAGAAAGCCAAAAAGTTAATTCAGTCACAGTTAATTTTTATGGAAAAAGAACACTTTATAAAGTTGATTTTATGACTTCACACCCCATAATCCGTACTTTGTCTCCAATCTCTAATACCAATGCTTTCTATTTCAAGTCAGTCCATCAGACATTTATACAACAATTATTTATTAAGCAACTCTAACGTGACCCAGTAGGGAACAAAACAGACTAAACTAAACTGAAACTCTAGACAGAGGAGAATCATTAAAAACAAAATGAGAAAGGAAATTAAATTGCATATGAAAAGGGTTTAGTGCCCTAGGAAACGAGGAGAGGAAGAAAGGAAATGAGGATGGGGTTGGTTACAGCTTTAAATAGGGATGCAGGACCTCCATGAGAAGTCAACTCTTAGAGAATTGCAAGAGGTGCAAATTATTGTGCTTTGCCTGTCTCTGGCTCTGCCATCCTTCTTGTTCTTTATCTCTCCTTCTTCCATCCACCTTTCCCTTCCTCTTAACTAGATAATCTGTGTGATAAGTGTTCTAAAGCTATAGAGGTTCTCCTTTTTGCAAAAATAATATATCAGTTTTCTGGAGATGTTAGTAAATTCCTTTCCTTTTCCAATTGCAGACTTATAATCATTACCCTTATCAGCCTTTGAGAATGGTAGCAATGTTTATGATAAAATTATTATAATATAATGAGTATATTATTATGGGGGGAGGAAGGCAAACACTTTTTCTTGCTTACCTTGAATCTACAAGGTAATCCTACAATCAAGATCCACAGAGCAGTTCTATTACCTCCCAACTATAACTATCAATGATGTACTCCCTGATGTCCAAAAATGGTGATAATAATGACAGCTTCCATTTTTTAACCAATTTTTGTTTGTTTGGTTTGATTTGGGTTTTGGTACTGGGGATTGAACCCAGGAGCATCTCACCACTGAGCTACATGCCTGGCCCTTTTTAGGTCTTTTTATTTTGAGACAGGATCTTGCTAAATTGCTCAGGTCCTCATTCAATTGCTGAGATTGGCCTGGAAATTGTGATCCTTCTGCCTCAGCTTCACCAGTCACTAGGATTATAGGCCTTCATCACCACCCCTGGCTTAACCAATTATTTTTGACAACCAATTGTTAAACTCACTTTTCCAAACCACTGGAGTCTATGTACTATCAATGTATGAATATGATAAAGTTAAATGTATACTTATCAAATATCTTACCAGTCCCACTTATAAGCATTTCCTCAAAAGAAATGAAATAAAATAAACATGTCCACACAGAAACCTGCACATGATCTTTTGAATGTTTATAGTAGCTTTATTAATAATTGTAGTAAACTAGGAACAGCACAAATGTCCAACCAGAGACAAATATACAAAGTAATTATGGGACAGCTAGACAATGGACTATTACTCAGCAGTAAAAAGGAACCAATCGCTGATTCAAAAAACAAAATGGACGTAACTCAACTACATTTTGTTAAGTGAGAGAAGCCAAACACACAATGCTACATACCACATATTTCCATAATTCCATTTATATGACATTCTACAGAAATCACATTCATAGGTGTGTTAGGAATTGAGAGAAGGTAAAGAATCCATAAAATATTTAGAAGAAAAAAAGTCAATGCTACATCGTGAATTATTGGATGTTTAGATGGGAAGGGAGAAAAGAAGTTAAAGAATAACTTCCAGGTCTTTCTTTTACTTGGTTGGGTGGATTGATGCTTTTCACTGATAGAAGGCACAGCAGGGAGATTTTGGGGTGTGTTGTGTGAAATCACCCAAGTGTATTGTTTGAACATGATAAGCCTGTGGATGTCTCAATGAGTAGGACCTGAAAGGCTAAAACTCATTGCTGGAGAGAACAAAATCTGGTAATAATCTTCATATTTGAAGGATTTTAGCTATGGGATAGATGAAATTCCCCATATAGAATACATAGAACAAAAAGAGGACTTAGAATAGGATTCTTAAGAAAAAAAAGAATAAAGAAATGTAGAAGTAGCCAGAATAATAGGAGAAAAAAATTCAGATATGATACCACAATGTGGTACCGTAAAAGTTTAAAGGAAAACAAGCATGAAAAATGTGAAAATTATAAAAATATTTTAAAATCGTACTACTGTAAGATTTGTTATATTTCCTTTCTGAGTCAGGTATGGTGGAGAATTTACAAAAAAATTTAATCTTTTAGTGTATAGTTTTATTTATTTTTTATTCCTCCAATGTTTTATTCATTATTTTTTCTCTTTATTTAGGCAAAATAGACATAATAAAATTTACCAAATTCACTGTCTTTAGGTGTACATTTCAGTGGCATTAATTTGTATTCATCATGTTGCACAATTATCACCACTATTTCAGAACTTTTTCATCATTTCAGACAGAAACTCTGTATCATTAACTAATGGCTTTCTGTCCCTGCCCCTGGTGTTACTTTGGACCAATACACATGGTAACATGCACCACAGTCAAGATACACAGAGCAGTTCTCTTACCTCCAGAAATTTTCTTGGGCTACTTTGTAGCACCCCTACTTCCCACTGGTCACCAACGTGACTTTTGTCACACTTAAATGGGTATTTTGTCAGAGAAGGAAGAGCTGAACCCTGCCTGTCTGGAGAGTGCTACCAGTTTCTAGTGGGTAGAAGCTAAATGTCTCACAATCAAAGGACAACCCCCCACAGCAAAGATTTGTCTATCCCATAGTGCTGAAGTTGAGAAGGCCTGCTCCAAGTCAGATGAGGTAGGTTCTACCTGTGGTATGAATTTCTACTCGCTGCACCTTTTGCCACCACCAACAGCAGCTACTCTGGTACCACTCCTGAGCCTGTTAGGATTTACCTTGGATTATCATAAGGCCACCAGTGAGATCAATGACTCTGACAGGGAATTCTTGCCAAATTCTACATACTCTCTTTGAAGGCCTTGGGTAGATCTTCCTGTCTGCACAGAACACTGTCATAAATAAATCCCTGGGCTGGGATTGTGGCTCAGTGATACAGCACTTGCCTAGCATGTGTGAGGCACTGGGTTCAATCCTCAGCACCACATAAAAATAAATAAATAAAAGTATAATAAATAAATAAATAAATAAATAAATAAATCCCTAAATAAATAAATAGATCCCTGTGGATTTGGGGGTTTTCTGGAACCAAACAGACTGTAAGGAGGAAGACACCACATTCCCTGTTCTCTTGCACTTTCTCCCCACACCATGGGGAAAGGTAGACATGTTCTGCCACATCTTATCCTAATTCTTCTTGCACTACTGGCTACAGTTGCCTCTGTCCATGGAAAACCATTAGTACTACCCACAGTCCTTTTGTATCATCCTTTCTTTGTTGAATCACCACCACTCCATTGCAATGTTCAGTTCTTTAAGCCCAGGTGAGTTTGCTGCATCTGTGAGCTTTCTGAACTAAGATGTTTTTTTCTTTCCCTTTGATTTTATACTTTCTAGTGGTTTACACTGAGGTACGAAACAAAACATTTCATCAGAGAGAAACCTGTACATTAAAAATAAATTGCTGTTTATAAGGTCATGACAAAATTCCAAAGACAATGGCATTTCAAAGAAGATAGTATACCTGGGGCTGGGGATATAGCTCAGTTGGTAGAGTGCTTGCCTCGCAAGCACAAAGTTCAATCCCCAGCACCGCAAAAAAAAAAAAAAAAAGATAGTATATCCACCAACATTTCAGAGAATTGAATTGCTATATCCTACTCTGCCCCTATTTCTCTCTGCACAAAGAAAAATATTAGAAATGTCTCAAATGATTCTATCACTAATACAGCAGTCTTCCTACATGTATTAGTGTCCCTAATTCTTTAATTACTTGGATAAGTAATATCCTGCTCTATATCTTTAGGACCCCAGGATGAATCAGATTATGCAATGGTGGAATATCAAATTAGAAAATGGGCTTCAGAAATCGTCCTTCAGCTTGTCATCAGAGCCCATTCAAGGCTACTACAAGATAGTGATAATAGAACAATCAAGCATAAAGATAGCACTCCTTCACTGTGGAGGAATTTGGTATGGTTTTGTAAGATTCAGAAGGGAAAGTGGGTGTCACATTTCTGGTTACCAGGGTCAACATCCAATGGAATACATATCAGTTTCCCTGGGTTAGACTGAGTTTCCTCTGATTCTAATCAAGATCTCCGTCTATGAACACAGGATTTTATAAAAGTTCTGAGATTTTTAAAAGCGAATGGTTTTCCCCATTTAAATTTTTTTCTTAATTTAAGCAGAGACGTCTATGATTCACTCTGACTAGCACAGTCTCTGATCGCTCCATTTTATAATTTTATTGGATGCTATCTTAGGATTATAAAGTCACTCTTATGATTTGGATGCAAGGTGTCCCCCAAAAGCTCATATGTGAGACAATGCAAGAAGGTTCAGAAGAGAAATTATTCCTTGTAAAAATCTTAACCCAATCAGTGATTTAATCCCCTTATAGGGATTAACTGAGTGGTAACTGAAGTGGTAGGGTGTGGCTGGAGGAGATTGGAATTGAGGCATGGCTTTGGAGTATATATTTTGTATCTGGAGAATGTAGACTGACTCTCTCTCTCTCTCTCTCTCTCTCTCTCTCTCTGATGATATAAGCTACTTCCCTCTGCAACTCTCTTCCACCATGATGTTCTGCCTCACCTTGTGCCCTGAGGAATGGAGCTGGCCTTCTATGGACTAAAACCTCTGAAACCATCAGCCCTCAATTAAACCTTTTCTCCTCCCCAATTGTACTGGTCAGATCCTTTTAGTCACAGCAGTGAAAAAGCTGACTAAAACAGTCACCATTTCAGAGCACTGGTTTATCATTTAGGCAACCACAAAAATTACTTGCCAAAACTGCCTTATTTCTTTTTCAACTGTGCTTCCCAAATTTGAAGTGCAAGTAAAAGTTCCAAAGTTAATCATTACACTGGATAAAGGAGTGAATGTGACAGTGTGTGGAATGTGAGTTAATATTGTTTTCTTTTTCTATCCATTAAAATGTTTTTAAAAGTTAAAAAGTATTTTGGATAACGTCTCATTACAGCACCATAAAAAATGTTCAAATACCTAATTCCCCCTCCTGTAAGAACTTTCTCGTCATGACAGTCGTTCCTTTTCTCCCTGGCCCCTTTATAATTACTGTTCTACATCCATTACTGCTTAAACGTACATTGCATACATTGTTGTTATGAGGAAACAAATGGGGTTAATTCTGAGGGAAGATTTTTTCCAATTGTCTCGGGCAAAAATGTGTTCCACTTTTGGAGAATATAAAAGCACACAGAAAGATCCAGTTGATCCAAGATGTAAAGAGATCCAGGAATGAAATGTGGCATTGTGTTGAACAATTACGGTGAGGTAGAAAGAGCACAGAACTAAGAGTTCACAGTTCTGCTCTAAGTTCAGCACCTGCCACTAAATCATTAAGTATATTACTTTCTTGCTTTGACCTTGCATTTCTTTAACAGAAAAATAAGGATATCATACTAAGTCATTTGAAACTGCTATTTAAGTCTACAATCATGTAAACCCAAAACAGCACTAGCAGTGGTAACTGGTAGATCTGTTCTGACAATCAGATACAGGAGACACTGCTTCAGTTCACTTTTGTTGTATGATGTGACAGTAAATATTTTGAGAAGAAAAACTAGAAGAACCTGAAAAGAGAAATGATAGGATAAAGGAAAAAGATTGAGAGGGTTTATTAGGTAATATTTCTCTGTCTCTTCAGCCTTGCTTGCAATTAACATGAGCAGTGTACCATAAAGACTTGGAGGTGGGCTGGGGATATAGTTCAGTTGGTAGAGTGCTTGCCTCACAAGCACAGGGCCCTGGGTTCAATCCCCAGCACCACAAGAAAGACTTGGAGGCAACAGAGAACAATGGTCAAGGACTAAATTGCCTGAGCTCTAATCTCAGTTCCACCACCTATCAGCCAAGCAGCCTAGTGGATTACCTAACCTTGGTATGTCACATTTTCTAGCACTACAAAATGGAGAAAGTAATATTTCTCTTAAGGGGTAATTAAAAGGATGAAATTACTTTATATATGAAAAATGCTAGGCAAACACTCTATTACTGAGCTACACCCCCAGTCCATGGTGGTTCTTTTAAATAATAGCAACTAGTTATTAAGTTCTTATGAAATGCTTGTCAACACCCTGGCATATTAAGTGTGTTAATTTACTTAATCCTGATAATTGCACTATGAAGTGGGCATTATGATAATCACCATTTTATAAACAAGAAAGCAGAAGCATGGGGACACTACGTAACTTGCTCGAAATGATGTCACACAGCAGCTAAATGTTAGAGCTGAACCTCCTGCTTCAAACAAGATATTTGTTACATTGCCCTAAGCAGACAGTTATTGCTAAAGAAGACCTCATGTATTGGTTTGGCTTGACCATTGGTCTGACTATTATGTTATTTTGTCTTTTTTTTTTTTTTTTCCTATCACTTGACAGCTAGACAGCCAAGTCTGCATCACACAAGAAGTAAACATCAGTGTGTTTGAATTACAGGCAAATTACCATCAAGCTCCAAATCTTCAAGTAAACACCAAGAGTACAGAGGAGGGGACAGGTGCGTGGGTAACATAAGGAAAACAGAGATAAAGCTTTGCACATCAATTCCTTTTCTCTTCAAAAGGGTAGGGAGAATGATGGATAAAATAATTTTATTTATTTTTATTTTATTTTTTTTAGAGTGCAGAGGGCTCCAAATTTATTCATGCATTTACTTCCTTTCTTGCTGGGTCACTTGGGGACAAACCTCCTAGCTTCTCTGAGCATTGGTTTGTTCCTCTGTGAAATGGGGACTATGGGAGTTCTGAGCTCAGGAGGCATAGGGTAATTAATCATGAGTCACAGGGAATCAAGCTCCTAGGGGACCAGGGTCTTTCCCCGCCCCCCTTTGTGGCACTGGGAATGGCCTTCTGGGGAGGCCTTTAGCATGCTAGGCAAGTGTTGTACTATTGAGCTGCACACACAGCCCAGGACCAGGGTCTTGAAGGAACGGTTGTCCTCAGGCTTCTGGGCTTCTTCAGGCCATTGTGTTCTGTCTGGATGCAGATTGACGACTCAAGGAGATTGAAGGTGCACAGGGGTTGGGGTGGCTCAATCTAGTGTCTTCCCTTCAGAGTACAAACCACTCAGTCCTGGCCTTTGGCTTCAGCCCTGGTGACAGCAACTGCATTGTTACCAGTAGGAAATCTCATTCCACTTTTGGAATGGTGGAGCAGGGGTTCCTGTGAATGGGACCCTCCCCCAGAAACAGGGTGTCTTTGGGGTGAGATGTGGTTAAGCGAGAGGTAGTGGGGTAGGGCAGAGTGGGGCTGGAAGGGTTGGTCTGAGCATTGTAGACCCTAATGCTCCCCAGCCCCCAATTGTCCTATGACTTCTTGTCTTCACCCTTCCCTTTGACCTCTCCTTTCTGCCCTCACCCCAGAAATACAAGAAACCCAAGTTTATCCCTTGCTTTATGTTCCTTCCGGATGGAGACATTCTCACTGGGGACTTAGAGGGGAACATTCTCACCTGGGGCCGGAGCCTCTCTGATGCCAGGCAGGGGTGGGGCCAAAGGTATGCCATTGGGGCTGGCATCCGGGGCATCTTTACCCAGCGAGTCTGTAGGATCAGAGGAGAGGGTTCCCCATCTTTTTACCTTGAGAGTTGGTAGTTCTCTTGGGCCAGCATGGCAAAGAGAGAGAGGGTTGGGGCTTTGGGTCTGCGGGATCTCAGGTTCAAAGCTCAGTTTGGCCACTAGTTGACCTTTAGGAAGTCACCTCACTTCTCTGAGTTCGGGTGTCTTGTCTGAGGCTTTGCCAAAAGAGACCTATGGAATTGTGGCCCAGGCCCATGCTCAGGAAGGTCCCATCTTCCCCCTGTGTCTCTGGCGGGACTGGACAGTGTTGAGTGGTGGTGGGCGGGGCCGACGGTTGGTACAGTGGGGGCCTGGGTAGGTGGCCCTCCAGGAAGCTGAAGTGAGGCCTGGACTCGTCTCACTAGGCGGCAAGGACCCCAGCATCTTTCAGTGGCGAGTTGTGGGCGCTGGGGGCGCCGGGCAATCGAACCTCCTCCTTGTCCCCCTCTTCCTCCCTCGACCTGGATAAAATAAACTTGGGGTTTTTGTTTTTGTTTGTGTGCATTTAATCTCTTTCTCAGGGTTGGAATTCAGTGGAACTGGGATAATTAGAACCAAAAGAGCAGTAACCAAGGCCATGGCGGTCGCGCGACACGCCATGAGGGCCCTGCGCCCCCATCTCTGCCGCGCCTTTGCCAGTCACAGTCCGCCGCTCGCCCCCGAGCGCGGCGCCGAGCGCGGGGACACCGCCCCCAGCCGGGTAAGCGAGGCCGGGGCGCGAACGGCGCCACCCGAGGGAGCCGCGTGGCCCTGGAGGGGCGCCTGGGGTCCGGGACCGCAGCGTTTGGGAGGTGCGCCCCCCAGCGGGAGCGGGCCTGAGCCCTTTGGCGCTGGGTCCGAGGCCGCGTGGACTAACCGCGCCGCAGTGCGCTGCAGATCAGCAGAGCACCAGCCATCTACAGCTCGTTCGCCCATGGTGAACACTGGCTTCCTTAATTACTGTTTGTCCAGTGGGGCTGGAAAGCGAGGTTTAAACAGTAATTAAGGAAGGACAAAACAGAGCCACCTAAGACTTGCAAAACGTGCCTGCCTTGTAAATGGGCTGGCACTTGGCACGCTTTGAAGTTCATTCCCGTCCGCAGTTGGAGCCACAATTGCCAGGACGACAGGTCCCCCAGGTCCCGCCCTGGCCTCTGGCTCAGTTCCCCGCACAGCGGCCCCTGCCAGAGTTCTGTCCCAAGGAGGTACCTGCCTTAGGGGAGGGTACCTCAGCAATTGGAGCAGTGTACCACAGCAATGGGAGCATGCGCTGGGAGGGCACAGTGGAATTCAGCCACGAACCCGCCCAAGGTGACGGTCTCTCTGGCCTATGTGGTGAAGCAGTGCTGGGAAATAACAGCACCCGGGCCGGCACTTGGCGCCCTTGTAATCCCAGGAACTCCGGAGGCCGAAGCAGGAGGAGCACAGGTTCCAGGCCAGGCTGGCAACTTAGGGAGGCCCTGTCCCCAAACGAAAAATGTTTAAAAAGTCTGGGTCCTGCATGATGGTGGCGATCGCCTGTAATCTGGAGGCTAGGGAGGCTGAGGCAGAAGGATCGTGTTTCAAAGCCAGCCTCAGCAACAGCGAGGCCCTAGTCAATTCCGTGACACTCTGTTTTTAAATAAAATACAAAATAGGGCTGGGGATGTGACTCAGGGGTTGAGTGCCCAGAGTTCAATCCCCAGCACCCAAAAAGGGGGGTTGGGGAAGGCTGGATGTGTAGCTCAGTGGTAAAGCGCTCCTGGGTTCATTCCCCAGTATAAACAAACAAAAAGAGAACAGCACCCAACAAAGATTTCTGTATGATCAGAGGGCCGCTTTTAAAGTAAAATAGGTCTTACCAGGATCTGGTCCTCACGATGAGACCTCTGCCTTTTGCAGTCGGAGTGTGCTGCTCACCTGTTGCATGGCCTGTTCTTTGGAAGGTGATGATCATGATGTCGCTGGCTGGGGGCATCTGGCTAAGAACTTGCCTGGTTCTATCCTGAAGACTGGAGCTGTGTTTATTTAGGATCTAAATGCTCCATTATGCTAGAAATTAGACGGCACGTAGGAGAACAGTTTTTGCCTCAGGGCAGTTTGTATTTCCTATGTGTTACCAGCTTTGTTGCTTCCTGAGTAATTAAATTTCTGCAGCACAGAGAGATTGTTGTCTTACTGACTTTGAGCATAAGTATCAAATCTTGAAAGCAACAGGTTGCAAACCTTTTGTTTTCTATTTTTTAAAAATATTTTTTAGTTGTTGATGGACCTTTTTAATTTGTTTATATGTGGTGCTGAGAATCTAACCCACCTAGCATGTCTCACACATGCTAGGAAGGTGCCCTACACCATTGAGCCACAGTCACAGCCCTGTTTTCTTTATCTAAATAGATTTTATGTTTTAAGCCTGTGTATCTAGTTTACTCTGCATGTTTTTTGTTAATTCTTTGCCCTGCAGTTAAGGAGACCTGCTTTCAGTTCCTACATAATTTACTCCCGTGAACCCAGGGATACTTATACCACCCGAGCCATATCCCCAGCCCTTTTTTTGCTTTATTTTGAGACAGGGTCTTGAGAAGTTGCTTAGGGCCTAGGGCCTCACTAAATTGCTGAGGCTGGCTTCTCAAGCCATTGGGATTACAGGTGTGTGCCACTGGGCCTGGCTCAGGTACCAGTTTAAAAAGATTATAGATCTTAAGGGTTAGGCACCACTCTTCCTCTCAAACCCAACTTAAAAACACAGCTCTTGGGGCTGGGGATATAGCTCAGTTGGTAAAGTGCTTGCCTGTCAAGCACTAAGGCCCTGGGTTCAATCCCCAGCACCGCAAAAAAAAAAAAAAAAAAAAAAACCTACAGCTTTAAGGTGTTCTTTATTTTAAAAAAAAAAGAGCAGTAACCAAATTTGTGTTGGTGAAAATTGATTCATACTTTAGACAAGGGATTCCATTCTTTGGGGAGGTAAAGTACTTCATGGTTAAATTGTATTGCGATACCTAAACAACACAGACCTTTCTGCTCAAGATCACACCTGGTTAAAAACATTGACAATAAGGCTGGAGACATAACTCAGTTGTAGAGCATGTACTTAGCATATGCAAGGCCCTGGGTTCCATACCCCACATCAAAAGAAAAAAGAACAAATATTCTCAATTGCTTCATAAGATCATATCTTTTACTTATAAATATTACTCATGAAATCCATAAACCCCAAAGAATTATTATGCTTCATTTGTGAAATAACAGGGACTAAATATTTATAACAAGCCCAGACTATCTCTAACCCTCATTTATTTTTATATATTATTTATTTATTTATTTATTTATTTATTTATTTATATTTTTATTTTTTTTTAACATCTCAAAAAGTTGAATTTATTATTTTACAAAAACATTATGTAAGTCAAATAATGAGAATAATTAGGTTGTTTCATGGACTGGAAGGTGACTTATTAATTCCCTTTCATTTCCAAACCTCATCAAGCAGTCACTACATTTATGAGGTAAGTCAGCCGAATGCTTGAAATCTAGATGAATTTTAAGATCTTCAATCTGTCCTGTTGAATATTCACAATATTGACATAAATAAATCCCTTCGGATAAATGTGAATTTAAATGCTTGCAATATTCTAGCATACTTGAAAAGCCCTTTCCACAGTCATCACAAACATGAGGAAATATTTTAGTGTGTTCAATAGCAACATGCCTGTTAACGTTTGTATGAAGTCTACTCCGAAAACCACATACTTGACATACAAAAAAGTTCTTACATTTGTCAAAGGTAATTTTGCTTAAGAGGCTGTATTGTCCATGTTCTCTATTGTTATACTTATCACTCAGTTCTATTAATTTATATGCATGCTCATTTACCACATGGCTATGCAAGTCTTCGGGATCATTCGTTTCATGTTCGCAGAACTGACATAAGTACTGTTCATCACAGCTGTGCTCCTGGAAATGTAAGTAGAGTTCACTGCTTGAGGAGAACTGCACGTCACACTGCTCACACCAATACAGGTGATCGCTAAAGTGGGTGTCTGCGATGTGCTGGCTGAGGTTCTCAAAAATTACTGTCCTGTAATCGCAGTATTTACAGATGTAGGGATCCTCTTCATGCAGTTTGGCATGTTCAATCAGAAGCATGTTGGTAGAGAAGCTTTCCTTGCATACTCGACACACATTTGAATCAGTACGTTTATGCTTCAGGATCATATGCTGTTTTAAATCAGAAAAATATTTACTATTGAATTCACAAAGTTCACATTTATAGAGGCCACTGCTAGTAGCTCTCAGTAAAGGCCATTTCTGCTGGGCAGTCACATTCAAAGCTTGGCTCTTGTCAAGAATTTTACAAAGTTTAGCTGGTGGCTCTTCATCAGTTTGGTCTTGGAGGCTCTCGGAGGAATTGTTTTCGGTCTCTATGTCATAATTCTCCGAAATTGCATGTACTTCTACAGCAATGGGGACATCTTCAGCAGTGTGAACTTCTATAGGACTTTCCTCTTGAGTTTGTTGGTTGATTGATTCGGGTGAATCACACTCTTCATCACAAATTTCTACATCAGCAGATTTTTCTGTAGGAAAGGCAGTGTGGTCTATAATTCTAAGTACAGGACTGGGAACCAGATAGTTTTGATTTCTGTTTCTGGCCTTGATTCCATCTGCAAATTTTGGCAAGTCATTTGATGTCTCAGTATCAGAATCATCATCTTTGTTGTCAAAATACTTTAAGTCTGGCTGTCTCATAGAGCAGACACTGTAACAATGATCAGAAAAAATCCCATTGAATCCATCTGCAATTCTGCTTATTCCAGATGAATCTGAATAACGAGAAGGATGTAAAGTCTTCCTTTTTCTTTTTTTAGGATACTCATTCATATCTTTTCAATTTGGTATAATTCTTAATATTGCAGTGAGGAAAAATGAATTATGAAGTTTCCACAGATGGTAAAAAAAATACCTCAATTTTAGTGATGAAGAAACATACTCAGTGAAAGTCAAGTCAACTAAGAAATGGCAAAACCAGAGATGCAAATACATGTCTTCTGATTCCTGGGCACTGAATAGCTAACTGTATGTGGGTACATCTTCATGGCTAAGCACTGCCACCAGCAAGTTACATCTTGTTTCCAGTTCTTACTCAGCCAGCAAGTGGAAGGAGGGGAAGATAGTCACCGTCTCACTCCGCGCCTGTGCCGCTCACCTCGGGGGCCCGCGGAGAGGGCGGGGAGGTGACGAGGTGAGGTGGGGGCGGGGGACGGGTGCACGGCCCCGCCGCACACCCGTCCTGGGAGGGACCACCGGCCTCCACCCCGGGGGTGGCCCGGAGGCCCGCTTATATATATTATTTAATAGCACTAATCACTGACATAAATAACAGCTCCTTTATATGTTTTTCTTATGAGGTGTCAATGCATCTGCAAATTTTAGTTTATATAATTAAAGCATCATAAGTGATTTTCCTTTGAGGTACAGTTAAGTATGACATATTTATTATGGTTTTAAAGCTATGACCCTAACTTTCTATGTAGTAAACAAGTGTAAATTTAGGAATTGCAAACACTAAGAAAATGTGATCACTCAGTATTACTAGTTATTAATGATTAATACATTTGTTCAACAGAAATCCTTTCTGGTGAGTTTTTTGGTATAACTCATTATTAAAAAGGGAAGGTGATTGTCTCAGTTACTTTCTGGTCCTATAATTCTATAGTATTGATTCTGTGTACACATCAAATCACTTCCAGTATAGTTAGTGTGTACCACTCTACTCTTACTGGAAAAAATGCAGAATTTCAATGATGTACACTTGGGAGAGACAGAAGGTTCCAAGCTGATCAACAGCAGAATTGGGGCAATATATGGGAATGTTTGTTCTTTATGCAACATCATAAAAGGATTTTGCTCTCATATCCTTTCTGGTGACATTACCAAGTTCAACCTACAATTTTATTCATTGTTCTATTACAGGTACACCTAGAGGATGGAAAAAGGAGTTCGTATCCCAAATGAACATCTCTTTATCAGAGTATACCAAACCAACTCCCTCTTTTCTTTAAATTTTATAGTTGTAGATGAACACAATACCTTTATTTTGTTTATTTATTTTTATGTGGTGCTGAGGATAGAACCCAGTGCCTCATGGCGAGTGCTCTACCACTGAGCTACAGCCCCAGCGCCCCAACTCCCTCTTTAATTCTACCACTGATGAGCACAGCCTGATAGAAGTTCTCCATCAACACCACTGACAGGACCAATTCCTCCCTCACTATCAGAATAAGTTCGGATGTAAGAACCTAACACACAAGGAGAGGACTTGGGAACAGAGTTGCAACTTGATAGTGTTTAATTCAAGGAAAAGAGATTCATATTCCAAATTGCCTTATTTTAGGATGAAATATGAGGTGTTCATTATAAATAATAAAAGTGCTAGGAGAAGAACTGGAAATAATTGCCCATACCATAAAGATATTCTTTTAAAAATTATATTATTTTTTAAAATTTATTTATTTTGATTCATTGTACACAAATGGAGTACAGCTGTCGTTTCTCTGGTTGTACACAAAGTAGAGGCAAACCATCTGTGCATTCATACATGTACACAGGGCAATGGTGTCTGTCACATTCTGTTATTATTATTACCCCCCACTCCGATCCCACCCCTCCCTTCCCTCTATGCCATCTAGCCTTCCTCCATTCTTGCCTCCCTTCCACCCCACATTATGCATCATCATTCACTTATCAGAGAGACCATTTGGCCTTTGGATTTTTGGGATTGGCTAATCTCACTTGGCATGACAGTCTCCAACATCATCCATTTACCTGCAAATGCCATCATTTTATTCTTCTTTATGGCTGAGTAATATTCCATTGTGTTTATATACCACAGTTTCTTTATCCATTCATCTATTGAAGGGCATCTAGGTTGGTTCCACAATCTAGCTATTGTGAATTGAGCAGCTATGAACACTGATGTGGCTGCATCACTGTAGTAATCTGATTTTAAGTCCTTTGGGTATAGGCCAAGGAGTGGGATAGCTGGGTCAAATGGTGGATCCATTCCAAGTTTTCTAAAGAATCTCCACACTGCTTTCCAGAGTGGCTGCACCAACTTGCACTCCCACCAGCAATGTATGAGTGTACCCTTTTCCCCACATCCTCGCCAACACCTGTCGTTGCCTGTATTCTTAACAAAAGACATTCTAATTGGGGTAAGATGAAATCTTTTTTTTTTTTTTTTTTTTTTTTTTTTTTTGGCGGTGCTGTGGATTGAACCCAGGGCCTTGTGCTTGCAAGGCAAGCACTTTACCAACTGAGCTATATCCCCAGCCCAAGATGAAATCTTAAGGTGGTTTTGATTTGCATTTCTCTTATAACTAGGGATGTTGAACATTTTTTCATAAATCTGTTGATTGCTTGTAGATCTTCCTCTGTAAAGTGTCTGTTCATTTCCTTGGCCCATTTATTGATTGGGTTATTAGTGTTCTTGGTGTAAAGATTTTTGAGTACTTCGTAGATTCTGGAGATTAGTGCTCTATCTGAAGTGTGTGTGGCAAAGATTTTCTCCCACTCTGAAGGTTCTCTCTTCACATTGCTGAATGTTTCCTTTGCTGAGAAAAATCTTTTTAGTTTGATTCTATCCCAATCATTGATTCCTGCTTTTATTTCTTGCGCCTTTGGGAGTTATGTTAAGGAAATATGGTCCTAGGCCAACGTGATGAAGATTTGGACCTATTTTCTCTTCTATTAGGTGCAGGGTCTCTGGTCTAATTCCTAGGTCCTTGATAAATAATTATCCTCCTTTATTTGGGTTCTACTGTGTCATTCAAATCAACACCTTCCAACAAAAAAAG
Source organism: Glaucomys volans (assembly GCA_020662805.1). Classification (NCBI taxonomy): domain Eukaryota; kingdom Metazoa; phylum Chordata; class Mammalia; order Rodentia; family Sciuridae; genus Glaucomys; species Glaucomys volans. The sequence goes on from JAJEJO010001748.1 coordinate 285,330, forward strand.
GGATAGAAGAGTACATTTTAGTTATTCAACCAAGGATATGAGATTTATGAATTCTCAAATTCACTACCTCAAAATACTATATTCATCTTCCCAAAGAACAGACACTCATTGCGTACTTGAATGTGTTGGACACTGTGCTAGTCCCTACTAAGAAAAATAATCATGGTTCACATTCTTATGGAACTATATCAAGCTCCATAAATAATGTCATGTTTATGAACATTATAATAAAAAAATGAACAAAGTAGAGTGAAGGAGAGGAGGAGGACTCACAAAGTCTTTCAAAGGTAACAAAGAGGATCCTGAAGTATTAAGGAGCCACTACTACTTGGGAGCAAAACATAAATGCCACTCAGATAACTTCTGCTAGACTCAAAGGCATAGAACTTGCATAGACCTTACAAAATCAGTCCATAATATCACCGAAGTGGTAACACTGACCTATGCATTCGTTCTGCTATTTATTTATACAACCTTAGTTAATATCAACTTATCAACTTATCACAAATATTCTCCTCAGTGAGATTTCCTAGTTCCTCTGGATCTGGTCTATTGAGATAAACTGTCTATATGAAATATAAACTTTGGGACCTGGGATGTAGCTCAGCGGTAGAGCATTTGCCTAGCAAGCATGAGGCCATGGGTTCAATCCACAGCACATGCAGACAAAAAAAGGCTGTTCATTTTTCTTTGTTTATAGGTTTAAATACTTCCCCCAAATCTTCTGAAAACTAAGGATATTGAATATCAGTTCATTTAATCAACATTAAAAAAATTTTCCCCATGTTTGCTAAGAAGCTTATGCAGCTTGAAAGTTGTTTCTAGTAGGCAGTCTATGACACAATATTTCTTTTTGTTCTTCTGTGTCCACCACCACGAGCACGGTCCTGGTGATAACTACTACTGTATAATAGAAGAAATCGGAGACATATGTCAAGTTGCTAATAATGTTTTCTCCTTTAGCAATAGCTGTATCTACCTTGAGCTTGTGTTTGGTGTCTTGACTTGTGGCCAAATTCATACAATTCAAGCACATTATAATCTGAATGGACAGGTCTTGGGGGAGCCGGGGCAGCTTGTCTTCTATTACCTGGTGAGTTCTGATTCTGAGTAGAAAGATGACCATTAGACCAAAATTTTGGAATCCTCTGATTTCCAAAGTCTGTCTATCTTGACACTTGACTTCTCATTGAGCTGGATATCACTGCCTGGTTCTCCACAATGAGTATATTACATGGGAAACAAATCTCATAAATACAGTTATAAACTCAGAAAATATTCTTTATTTTGAGATCATGGCCAATGGCAGCATCATCCAAACCATACTTTTCCCATGAAGCCAGGAGAATGTGAGTGATCCCAATCTACAAATATATCTCTGACTCTACCCATTACACATGTACCAATGATCCCCCACAATTGACAAAGTAGGGATGCCATGATACTTCTTGTGTACCACCATGAAACATTCTCAACAATCAGAAATGAGGGTCCTACACCTAATGTAGGTTATCATCCATATCATTAACTCCAGAATGGAAGAGCCTCAGAAATCTCAAACTGAACATCACCCCACACCATAAAATATCTGCCTCTGGAGCTGTAATAACAGAAAATATTATATAGATAATATATATAATAAACATATGTTGAATAATACATGTATTCATACAAGGATTAACACCAAAAGGCAAAATGTGTTATCTCAGTTTCTCTGTCCAACAAAATCTAGAGGCTGCATACCCTGACCCTTTTACCATTCTAGTGAAAAGATAGAAAATGGTTGCGCTTGTGCAGATAAGAGGTTTTCTCAGACTGCTCTCTGTGCTTGCAAAAAAGAAAAAAAAAAAAAAAAACTGCAGAATGTTCCCTCCCTTATCCTATCCGCAGAACCTCCCATCCTCTAGCAGTCAGGCTAGCCCAAAAGCAAACTTTGTTGACATACCAATCCAAAAGAACACTGTAAACCTGCTTATCTTTCATT
>JAJEJO010001749.1:0-85011 GCA_020662805.1 Glaucomys volans
CAGCAGGACAGGCCCTGCACTGGAAAGAGCCAGGTGAGTTCACACACTCCTGTCCAGGACATGCCAGGTGGTTCTCACATTCATCCACATCTGAGGAGCAGGGGAGAAAGAGGCCTTGAAGAAACAGTCTTACGCCTGCCTCCCCCATCCACGTACCTCCCTCCCTCCCCGGCCTCACCCTCGCACTCAGAGCCAGCGGCGTTGGGTTGGAAGCCTGTGGGGCAGATACACTGGAAGCTGCCCTCTGTGTTCTCACACCGGCCGTAGGCACAAGGCGAGGGGCTACGGGCACACTCATCCACGTCTGGGGCAGAGGAGATCAGTTAGGCGGAGGATGGGGCCTGGATTCCCTCCCATTGCCACCCCTGCTCACCTCAACATTCCCATCTTGATCCAGCCCACTGAACTTTGCCAGACTGCCCTCTCCTCCCAGGACAAAGCCATCCTTATTTCCCTATTTCATGGTCTCTCCAGTTGCTACAGAAGCTAAGGCACTACTGTGTTGCCTTCCCTACCTCAGTTCTCCCCTCTTCAGGATTCCCACAAGTGCAAGAATATCATTCAAAAAGGGAAGAGGGATGGGGAGCACTCTCATTTTAAGAAAGAGAAGACTAGAGTCAGATGCTCCTGTCGTCTCAGTATCTCACCCCTCCTCCCCTGGCCTCCATCACTGAGCATATCACTTGGTTCCTCTGACTCCCCACGCCTGTGTAAAGTCTCTCCAGTCCCCACAGCAAGTAGTGGTGCTGTAGGATTGGACCCAGCACCCTCACCTTGGCAGGGGGCCCCAGGCCCTCTGGAGCGGAAGCCAGCAGGGCAGGCACAGTGAAAGGAGCCAGCCGTGTTGTCACAGCGGCCTGGCCCACAGGGCGGCGGTTCCTGGGCACACTCATCCACATCTTCTTCACACGCCGAACCCCGGAAGCCAGCCGGGCAAACACAGCGGAAAGAGCCAGACAGGTTCTCGCAGACCCCTCGGCCACATAGGCCTGGGCTCTGGGTGCACTCGTCCACATCTGTATGAGGCAAGGGGACCCGGATCACCGCTTTCCTTTGCCTCCCACCCCCCAAGATCCACCCAGTGTCCCTGACCTCCATCACTGACTTTACACCCTCCATCATTCCTCCTCCCTGACCATATCATTTTGACTCTCCATCCTCCATCAATCCCTATTAAGCTAGTTGGCTGGCTCCTAGAACTCTGCCTCTCTAGCCTCCTCTGTCTTCCATAACTCTGTCCCCCTTCCCAATTACTGACCTCTCCATCCCTCCTCATTCTGCCTCTCCATCTTCCATGATTCAGTCTGTTTCTCATCACTTGGCCTCTCCATACGCAGGTCACTCCTCACTTCCGTTAGTCAGCTTCCCTATGCCCCATTTCTCAGTCCCTCCAACCCTCATCGCTGCCCCTATACCCTTCTCCTGGTACCCCATATCCTTCTACCCCTCTCAGTTCCTCACCCTGGCAGCCGGCTCCGTGTGGTGCTGCCTGGTACCCTGCGGGGCACACGCACAGGAAGCTGCCTGGTGTGTTCTCGCAGCGCCCGCGGTCACACGGCGGCGGCACGCGCTGGCACTCGTCCACGTCTGTGGGCAGAACCGGGCAGCTGGGACTCAGAGACAGTCCTCAGAGGCTGGAAACCGGGCGGGAGGTGTGTGTGGCCGGGGGTTGGCAGAGCGGGAAAGCAGGGGCGGGGCCAAGTTTGGGCCTGAGCCGGGTTGGGGCGGGGGCAAGGGCGGTGGGCGGGGCTTGGGGTGAATGGGCTTAGAGCGAAGACGGTGACTGAGCCGGGAGGGCAGGGCAAGGTCTGGGGACCCCCTCCCAGGACAGAGCCGGGGAGGGAGACCGTGAGAGGGAGCAAATTGTGGAAGGTGGGGCCTCAGAAGGACCAGGGTGGGAAGAGCAGCTTCGGGGGCAAGCAATGAAAGGAAGTGCAGGAGAGGGGCAAGAGATGGGAGCGGCAGTTTGGGGACGGGGCTCCGGTGTGACAGGGGTGGAATCAGGGGTCGTGGTCAGCGGATTGGCTGCAGCAGTTTTAGGACAGAGGCGGGGCCTGAGGGCGGGGAGCTCGTCGGAGATAGAAAAGGGGCGAGGCCAATGGAGGGGAGGAGCCGGGCTGGGCTTTAGAAAGGAAGAGCCAGTTTGGCTGCAGGGCAGTGGTACAGCCAAGACAGAGCTGATCCAAGCCGGGCCGGGGCCACGGCAGGACAGGGCAGTAGGACTGGACTGGCGTGGGGAGGGGAAGGAGGGCGGGAGCGGATCTGGGCGGAAAGCAGAAGCAAGACTCAGGCGGGGTGGGGCCTGGAGCTGGGCGGGGCGGTTTCTCACCCAGGCACTCCGTAGCCCGCGGGCCGGCTCGGAAGCCCGGGCCGCACACGCAGCGGAAGCTGCCTGGCGTGTTCTCGCAGCGCCCGGGAGCACAAGGTGGGGGTACGCGGCGACATTCATCCACGTCTGAGGGCACGGAGGGAGGATTGGTCACCAGGTGACAGGGTAGAGCCCCTCCCGGTCCAGCCTCCGCCCTTCAGCCCAGCTCACCGATGCAGCGGGTGCCCTGGGGGCTGAGCCGGAAACCCGAGTCACACGCACAAGTGTAACCACTGGGCCGAGGTATGCAGCGTCCTGGGCCACAGACCTGGGGGTTGCGCTGACACACGACTGAGGAGGGACCTGGTGCGGGGGGCGGGGGCGCAGTCAGGCCAGGTTCCCACAATTCTGAACGCTTTGTCCCTTCCATTCCAGTATGATCCCTCAGTACAAGTCCCCTGCCTAAAGGCACCTTCATCCACGTCTCCTCCCCAACCCAATCTTAGACAGGAATCTGCTCTCTTTTATCATGGGAATTCTCATCAGATCTTCTGCTAGAATCCTCTACCCACAATGCCACCCCAAGGTATCCATCTTTGAATAGTTTGCTCTTGAATTCTCTGCCTGAGGTGGGTTCTGACTGCCTTCTGCAAAAAAATATAATTTCTTATCTAACATTAGCTGAGCACTTACTATGTGTCCAATACATCAGCAATCTCTCATGGAAAATTCACAGTGATTTCCATTTTACAGAATGAGAAACTGAGTCAGCACCTGATCTAACTACCATCCAACCCTTTGGATTCTTATCTCTTCCTACCCATTTTCATTTTTATTTTTCTGTGGTGCTGAGGATCAAACCCAGTGCGTCACATGTGCCAGGCAAGCACTCTACACTGAGCCCCAACCCCAGTCCCCCATTTCTTATTCCTTTGCTTTTTCTTAGTATCTTTACCTTGGAGCCTCTTCCCCCAGAGTCCCACCTGTATCACCCCCATTAACACTCTCAAATCTCTGCTGCACCTGATTCAGGAATCTCAGGACCAGTCCAGGCAGGAATGCTGGGCAGGGGAAATTCGGGGACAGGCCGGGGCTCAGGCCGGGGCTCAGGCCGGGGCTCAGGTCTATGTGTGGGCAGAAAGCCTGATAAGGAAAAGATATAAAGAAGTGAAGAACTGAATTTGGGTGATCTGTCTTCTCTCTTCCTTTCCCAGGGGAAAGACCCTTGAAAATGACATCCCCACCTTCAGAAGCCAGCTCACCTATGGATGGCCGAAGGGTGACTGGTGGAGCACGTGGATGGCTGACAGACACTCGAGGTGGCTCCTGGCCCAGGGGTCTGGTATTGTAGCGGAGGTCAGAGGCTGAGTAGTGGTAACCAGGGCCAGCTGGACAGATCTCTCGGAAACCCTCTAGGAACAGGAAATGAGAAGGGTTAGAAAGAGGGCCAAAGAGGTGGGGATATGAGAAAGAGGGAGTCTAAAGGTGGGCCTTGGCTGGGGGTGGGGTTTGGTCTGAGAGTGTGTCAGGGGTTTAGCTTGGATGTTAGGAGAGGCTGATGCCCTGACCAGAGAATCTGAGGTCTCAGAGACTAAAGGTGGGACCACGAGAGTTGTTCCTCATTTGGGATAGGCAGGGACTGGGGTTGAGGGCAGAGTTTGGTTTGTGGCCTACAGGGACTAAGTTGAATGCCAGGAAACAGCTCTTGTGGGCCTGTTTGAGTAGAAGTTAGAATGCCAGGAGGGGCATGTCTTAGGGAAGAGCCTAAAAGGGGAACCTATGCTGAAGGCAGTGTTTCAGGAGCTGGGGACTTGGCCAAAGCTCTGGGACAGGTTTGTGTATCTCAGGGACTGAGGGTGACACTCAGGAGACAGCCCAATTTTGGGGTGGTGTGTCTCAGGGCAGAGTGGTTGTGGCTAAAGATGGAGGTGAAGTCCTGGGTGGAGTCCAGCAGGTCTCAGTCCAGATGTCCACCTGGCCATCGCTAGGGCCTGATGGGGTTAGAAGGATAGTGAGCCATCGCTAGGGCCTGGTGGAGTTGGAAGGATAGTGAGCCTCACAGTTAGAGGGCCAGGCTTAGACTGAGCACTCTGAACAGACAGGTTCATCAGAAGGCACTCACCTGAGCCGAAAGGTGGGCAGAGCTGGCAGCCTCGGCCCCAGGCCTTACCCACACGGCTACAGCAGCAGATCTGCTTGGTGATGTTGCGCAGAATGGGCAGCGAGCAGCCGCCATCACGGAGCACTCGGAAGCAGGGGCCCTTAGCCTCTGAGATCACGTGTTGGGCTGGGGGAAGGGGAGGAAATTCTTCAGGGACTGGGGAGTGCTTCAGATCTGGGAGATAGGGAGTGTGGGGCATTTGGGGGAGGTCTAAGCAGTCTGAAGAAGAGCTGAAGGTTCTGGGGGCTGTGGGATGAGTTTGAGGGGTGAATGAAAGAACCTAAGAAGGATCTCTGGATCTGAAGATGATCTAGTAGTCAAGGGAAAAGGGTGGGTTTGAAGAGGAACTCAAGAAAGTTTGGAAATCTGAAGGGATCTGGATCCAAAAGTTTTGAGGGGTTCCAGCAGAGTCCAAAGACTCACAGGAAGTCATGTGAAGGTATAGGAGAATCTGATAGGTTTTGAGTGTGATCTAAGACCAATTGAGGAGGGACTTGGGACTTTGGAAGGATCTGGGGGGGGTCTGAGGGAATTAAGGGTTCAGAAATGCTCTGGGATGTGGTCTGAGTGGTGCTGGGGACTTGGGACCCTGCCTCAGCCCCATCCTGGAGGCTTACAGATGCAACTGCTGCGGGATGAGTCAAGCAGAAAGCCATCCGGGCACACACACGTGTACCCGCCGCGCGTGTTGGCACACTCCCCATGCTGGCAGCGCCCACCTGTCGCGCACTCATCCACATCTGTGAAGGTTGGTAAAGGCATTGTAAGTCGGGGACTTGATTCAGTCCCATCCTTGGAGCCAAGACCCTCTCTCCCATGCTCCTCACCTTCGCAGGACCCATTAACCCTCTCAAAGCCAGCAGGACAAGGTCCATCTGGGGCACCCACTCGGTTTGAGTTCCCTGAGGATAAAGGGGAGGGATGGGCATGGTGAGAAACGGGCATGGCCTAAATGGTAAGAGGGACTGAGGGTGTGGGGTGTGGTTAAAGCGCTGTGTCAGCCTTAAGTTGGTTCTGAGAAGGTAAATTCCAAGGCTCCAGAAGTGAATGCATGGGAACAAAGGTAGATTTCGAAAAGAAGTTTCCAGAGTTAGAAAACGGGGTGGTTGATACCAGAATGGTAGGCATAGACTGGAAATGATCCCTACAACTGGGTAGGGGTAACGAAAATTTGTGAACATGATTTATCTATGGGCAGAGTAGGGAGAGAGAAATTCTTCTCCCTCCACGGTTCGGGGCGCCCCGGGGACGTCTTGGGACTTACCCAAGTGCTCTGAGCAAGGCTGACAGTCGTGAACCCCCCAGGCCAAACCGGTTCCTCGGCAGCAGACCTCTTGAGTCCGGAGTCCCGGGAGCGGCGACGCACACTGTGGGGAAGTGCTGGTTGAGCGCGCCCCCGTGCGGTGGCATGCTTGGGACCCCTCCCCACCGGCCTACTCTCACTTCGCTTCCGCGCAGCTCCCGAAAGCAATAACCGTAGCCTGAGGCGTCGGAGTAGCCGTCCTCTCTGGGCGCGCTCTGTGCCAACACTGTATAGGGAGCCGCCGCCTCCGCTCGCGCCACCGCCTCAGCCCTAGCCACCGCCTCGGCGTCCGCCTCTTCCCACGGGCCAGATACACGTTCCACCTGGTGCACCACCACCGACGCCTCTTGTGGGTGTTCCACATGCACGCTCACCATAGACGCCACGCCTGGAAGGAGGCAGAGCGGGCAAAAGGATGACCACAAGGGTTCTTATGGATTGCCACTAGAAATGGGAGGGTGAGCTGGTGAAAAGTACTCGAGAAGGTAGCAAGATTTGGGGTCAGGAGAACAGTGAGATGGTTGGCAGAGGGATCAAGGGGACTCAGGCCACTCTCTCCTCACCGTGTTCATCGTCGCGATGGTTGGCCAGTGGCATGGTGTACACGGAACGAGTGAGACCTGGCATGGCTGGGGCCGGGGGTCGGGCGCCCGAAGAGTGCAACTGGCAGAACTTGCCAGCGAAGTCCGGGGGACAGAGGCAGCGGTCAGGCTTCACGCACACGCCGCCGTTGTGACAGATCAATGGACACAGAACTGAGGCGGAGAGAGTGAGAACACTCAAGGTGGGCACTACGCCTGGCAGATACCCCTGAGGTCAATGCATTCAAGCTAGCTCAGACTCCAACATTATAAGTAGTCCCTCAAAGTATCACTCTAAAGCACTCAGTCTTAGCTATCTTGTGGCCCCGCCACAACTCTGTCCATCGGTATTGGCCGATTCCACTTGTTCAGCCATCTATGATATAGCCCCACCCAGTAGGTGGTACCCCACGCCCTCTGGCTCCTCATTCACTTTCATTTGTTCTGGAGCTCCACGGGTCCCACTTTCTAGTGGCGTTCACGGCGTTATAGCCCCGCCCAGACAGTTCTATTCCGGCCCATTGGCTCCGTCTCCCCCAGCCCACGCTAGCTCTTCTTTAGCATTTAGCCCTGCCCATTCGGTCGCTTGGCTGGGTCCTTTGTTGTTTCAACCTCTCCAAGCCAGTTCTGGTCCCTTCCATCAACTCAAACCGCATTTTAGTTACTCCTTTGCACAACTCCCCCTTCCAACTCTGTCTCCTTAGCACTCTATGCCCGCCCACTCCCTCAGAGCCAGTCCAGCTCCAACCACTGGCCATGCCCCTCTTCTAGCCCCGCCCACCTCACCTTCCTCTAGCTTGATTCTAAACCCCGCCTAATCAAGGCTCCAAACCAGACACCTTTGGCCCCGCCTACCCGCTTTCCTCACTCTGATTTGCTCAGGTTCACTCACGCCCCTCCCACTCCACCTCCAGGCTGGCTGGTGTCTGTGTCCCGTCCACCGCCCTAGTCTCCGCCCACTTCCCCTCAGACTGGGGTTCCAAAGTTCTAGTTCTGCCTTCCCGCCTCCGGTAGCACCGGGCGGGGCAACACGCGGGAACGCGCCTCCTCTCCCCTCTGCGCGTCCTCGCTGGGCCCCAGGCCACCTCTGGGCGGGGTACTGCCAGCTGTGCGGCGGGGTAAACAAAGAGAGGGGTGCGGCGGGGGAAGGGCGGCGGCTCCGCATTCCGAACCCTTGGGGAGCCCCGAGACCGTTGAGCCAAATGAGGCCGGACGTGTCTTTCGAGGGCACCCCCCTCCCTTTCTCCCCCCGGGTTGCCGAAAACAGCTGGAGACAGCTGTGCGGAGGGGAGGGCGCAGGCGGCCGGGGCTGTCCGGGGAGGCGAGTATGGGATTCTGAGCCACAATTCTAGAGAGGAAAACACAGGGGAAGCCACTTCAATTTAGAAGGGTCAGGGGACAGGAGTTCTGGGAAGAGATCAATTAGAGGGCAGTACTCTGGGTTCAGAGATGGTTCAAGGTTTCTGAGATTGGGGGAAGGCTAACTTAGAGGAAACTGAGGCTGTCATCCAAAGGAGTCTTTCAAGTCCTTTTAGGGAGAGTTACCTAGAGCACAGGACTCCAGTGCGTTTGAGGGTGCTGAGAACAGGGTTTAGATGAAGACATGGAACTCCTGGAGTCTCCAGAACATAAGAGCTGGGACCCTAAGATACTGTGGAAACCACCTCTCCTCATAGCTAAGGAATTAGATGCCCAAATCTTTTTATTAATGGCTCCCTGTGGAAAGCATAATCTCTGGAGTCCTCTTGGGAGAATCCCTGATACAGACCAACTCTAGGGTTCTTTGAAAATACATGGGAGCAGAAATTCTTGGGGAGGAGATCCACTGGAAGAACAGGATTTAGACGGAAATTAGGGATGTGATGGAACTGGGGAAGGCTCAGCTGGAAATATAAGAAAATGGGAGACTTTTGTAGAAGAATTCAGCTGGGGAGGGGAATTATCACTGCACAGGGCTTGTGATAGAGGGTTTCTCCTGGAAGTGGGGAGAGGTAGTGGAGGAACAATACTAGGATTCTCTGGTGAGGTGTACCGTTTGGGGAGATTGCCTCAAAAGACTGGGAGGGAACTTTACTGGAGGAACTGGTGTCTGGGATCTGTTGACAGGGTTGGGGAGGGAGCTTAGGGTCTGGGCTCCCATAGTTTGGAGAGTCAGACCAGAACTTCAGTTATTCTACTGGGGTCCTGGAGTGGCTGGGCCTAGGAAGCAAGAATCTAAAAAAAAAATGAGAAATGTCTCTGATGGGGTAGTAGCAAGTCAGCCAGGTCTAGGAGCATTTTCTAGCTTTGGAAGGCATTTCTCTGCCTTCTCTTAGCCTGAGTGTGGGCCTCCAGCCCAGCTCCTTGAGGGTGCCCACACCCCAGTGTGCCACAGAACGGGCAAGGCCAACACCATGTCCCCAAACCCTGGAAGAACAGAGAGTTGAGGACATTGAGGTCCTGCCGAGGTCAATCCCCCTTCACATGCCCCTCCTTGCGCCTCCAAGGGCTTGGCACACGCCTGGGCAAGGCGCCTGGCACGGGCGCGCTGGGGCTGGGCCGGGAAGGAGTAAAGGAAGGAGGGAGGAAGGGGAGGAGAGAGGGCGTGGCAGCGGGCGGGGTCTCAGGCGGGAGATGAGCTCACGCCGGCCGGGCCGAGGTTGGGCTGGCTGGGGGCCAGGCTGGGCGAGTTCTCGGCGCCAGGGGCCCGCGCTCCCCACTTCAGAGGGCCTGAGGGAAGGGGGGTAGGGAGGACCCGATCCAGGAGAGCCTACCTACTCCCGCACTCTGAGACAACAGGTGGCACACCCTCCCCACCTCACCTGAACCTTTGATGGCTCCCCATGTTTAGGGGTGCCCGGTGCACTCCTCTTGTCTCCTCTTCCCCCAGGGGGCGCCCCCTCCACAGATCTCCTATCTGGATTTCGGTCGCACGTGGGTTCCCTGCAACTCAGGTCTTGAGAGACACCCTCCCACACACATTTTCTCTGGGCCCTTTGCCTCTCAGCTCTCCTCATCCCAAGTCCTCCCCTCACAGGCATCTCATACAGGCTCTCTTAATCCTCCCACCCGGACACAGAGACCGAGACATCCCCCGTGCAGCCCTGAAACTCTCCCTTGATCCCTGGGGTCCCATTACTCAGAATCTCAGAATTTGGGCCCCCTTTCCAAAGCTCCCAGGCTTCTGAATTCTGAGATCCCACTTTGACTCGAAGGTAGAAAGCCGGCCCCAACCCCCTCACGTGGGACACCACTGGTCCCTGAGAACACACACTGCTTGCAAAAGCAGGACTCTCCGGACCCAGTCCCCCAAACAGGAATTAGGAGCCCCTTCCCTAAGTTCCCCAGGGCTTCAGTCGTGCAGTACGACTGCACACGGAATCTAGACTCCTTCTCCCAGGGGGATAGTCTCCCCATCTCTGGGGATCCTTCTCCCTTGAGGAAACCCTCCCTCGGGAGCAACACCTCGCACTCACAGGCGCGGAAGCCGGGTCCCCCGGGGGCCGCCCCGCCGGGCGCGCCGCTGTCCACGCTGGTGGCGTTGCGGGGCGCGCAGGTCGGGGTACAGTGGGAGCCGGTGGGCCCATGGATGCAGCGCAGGCCGCACACCGCCGGGGTGAAGCGCACGCGGAGACGCTCTCGGGGACGGCCCAGCCCGGGCTGCGGCCCGAGTTGCACCAGCAGCACCAATAGCGGCACCCAGAGCAGCCGCGCGCCGCCCGCCATGGCTGCAGCGCCGCGCTCCGCCGCGACGCCGCCCCAGCCCGCCCGAGGGGCCCGGCCGCGCCCGCCCGCCCGCGGGGGAGGGCGGCCGCGCCCCCGCTCAGGCCCCCCCTCCCCACCACTCCCTCCCCGGCGGCCGCGCGGGGGCGCGTGGGGCTGGGCGCTTAGCCAGAGGCGCAAAGGCTGGGCGCTAGACTCACAAGGGGGAGGGGGCGCCCCCTCTGTCCCCACCCGTGCTTCAACAAGTGGATGGGGCCCGCAGGGGAGTGGCGGGGAAGGGAACAGGTGGGGGCGGGCAGGTTTTCCCCCAGACAGAGCTGAATCCATAAAGAGGAAACTCTTAAAGAGTAGTGGGGGCCGCATTTGGGGAGACAGCTAAAGGCTGATTCTCCACCCTAGGTACAGAGGGCGACTTCTCTGGATAGAGGACTATTATGGCGCATCTGGGCAGCCAGGTGGCACATCTGAGGGAGAAGGGTCGGTGCACATGGGTACATGAAGGAAGTAGGTCTCTGGATCCTGGAGAGAAAGCTATGGGGGTGGGACCCACTTGAAGATGCAGCCAAATCTGGCCAAGACCCCTACACCAGGTGGAAGAAGTCAAAGTGGATAAAGGGAAGGAATGGATTGAGGCCGTGGGCGCGGGTCCTCACATCTGGCCCCGGGCCCACATCTGGAAGACTTTAGGGAGGAGGGGACACATCTGGGCTGAAGGCCACAGCAGGAGGAGGACTTTTGAGGGTGGTTGAGACTAGAGGGTGTTCTAGCCTGGGGGCCCGGAGCTATAGAAGGAGGAGAGCAGGAGCAGGGGAGGGTCCAGGGAAGCGGTGCGGGCGCGGTGCCGGGGAGCCTGTTGCCACCAGAAGTCCCGCAATCTCAGGCATTAGGTGCCCGGGCAGGCGCCAACCCGCACAATCGCTTTTGTTGTCTGGACTGGTTCAGTCTCGCTCCTTTCTGGGCCAGCGCCCTTCTCTTCGGCCGCGGGAGCCCGGACGCCTGGCTTCCCGGCCCCACCCATCTCCACCCCAACGGGTCAGCACCTCTGGCCTGCGTCTAGTCCTGTCCCGGGCTCACCTCGCACAGCCGGACGCAGGGGGTCCCTAGAGGTGGCCGCGTCCTGGGGGGTGGGGTGGTCTCAGCTACAATACCGAGGGGTGTGTGTGGGGGTGCGGGTAGGCGGCTGCTGGACCGTGGGAACCAGACGGCTTTATCTGGCCCGGAACCCCCAGTCCCCCAGGCGGAGAAAGGGCGGATGTTCTTACCCCTGGCCTGGCCAGCAGGGGCGCGCTGTGGGGGCCTCCTTTTCTGCAGTGCCCGGCTCCCTGGCCCTCGGGGCCGCCGTCGCCTCAGCAGATCTCGGGCCTCCTGCAGTCTGGGTGGGAAGGGGCGGAGAAGTGACAGTCACCACAGTTAAAACGACCCCCACCCACAAGGAAAGGGCCTCCCACGCCAGGAGAAGGTCTCCCAGTAGGGCTTTGCCCAACACTCCTCCCACAAGGGGTTTATAGGGAACAGTCCTAAAGTTTCTTGGAGAGAAACTGAGACAAAAACTATGGAATACAGAAAAGAGAGGAGAGAGGAAATGGTGGCAAACCTAGGAGTTCCCAAGGGACGATCTAGTAGAGGAGGAATCACACACTCACGTCAGTGGCTGCCAGTTGAGGGACACCTGTCTCTTCCTTGTGCTGGGGCTGGGACTTGGCACTGGAGGTATTGGGGTAAGGCACCGCTGAGGGTCTGTGCACTTTTCAGGGGGGCAGCTTCGGACCCTGCAGGAGGCTTTGGAGACAGCCAGGGACTAAGTGGGGAAAGAGAGGGCCGAGTCTCTCCCTCCAAGTGCATCCAGCTTTCCAGCTGGGATGAGGGCTGAAGAAGGGAGCTCCCTCCCCTGCCCCTCTGCTCCTACCTCCTTTCACCACCTGACATACCCCACCCACTAAGAAGAACCCACCTCTGATGCAGCGGCTCCTCCTGGGTGTCTGGCCTAGGCAGCAGCGACAAGCAGCAACGCTATCAATAGGGGCATGGAAGTTACTCAGACCCCTAGCACCCCAGAACTCCCCAAAGGAGGTCTACAACGGGAGAAGAAACCAAGACAAGGCTTGAGGGAATCTCCAAATAGATGTGTGACTAACTTGGGACGCTTCTCTGCATGTCTTAAGTTTCCCATCTATACAATGTTAACAGGAATATTGGCTTAGATTCTTAAGGAGTGGCGAAAACTTACTTTTAGGTGTCTTAAGAAGCAGGTTTGACATTTAGACCTTATTAGGAAATATATTTTAAAATCTTTTTCAAAAAAATTTTTTAAAATAACCAAAGAAAGTTTTTAAGTGCATTTCCAAGCCTCTGCTGTCTGGGATCTAGAACTCCGCCCTCCTCAGGTTCCTATCTGGGACTCAGTCGTCATCCTGAGTCGGGTCGGCAGGTGGCGCCACGTCCACAGACCTCAGCGGCATCCCCTTCGACTGTAGGTTCATCACGGTGCTGAGGTGGAAGGGGATACTGAAGAAGTCACAGTTCAGGACTAGGAATCCCGGGAACCGACTTCTAGCCCATTCCTGTCTTTCCCCGCTGGGTGTCCGGGAGCCAGCATCTCCTGATCTTTGGGCCTGTTTTCTGCCTGACCGGGAGGAAGGGGTCGTTCCTGGAAACAACGCTGCGCGCAGCGGATTTCAGTGGCTTAGCCTCCAACTTCAGCGCAAGTGCGTCGCAAAGGGCCCCCAAGACAAGTCCATTATTCCTAGGCTAGGGGGGGCGTGGGACAAGGGCACCGGCTCAGGCCCTGGGAAACCAGTGGAGGATTCTAAGAAAGGGACATCCACCATGTGGCACCCTTTCAGACGAGCGGGGCCCAGTAGCGGAGGCCGCCAGAGTCGGGGAAGCCTCCGAGACCCCCAATCCCGCCGTTATCCCTCCCGTCTTTTCTCTGGGTTAACCCCTTCCCGGCCCCGCCCCCCGCGCGGCTCGGGTTACTAAACGCATTCGCAGAGACCTAGGCGGGAGCAGAGCCCAGAGCCTTTGTAACCGAGCGCAGGGCCGCCGGGCGGGGGTGAGGGTGTTGGGCAGATTTTCCTTCGATCTCGTCACTCTCAAACAGTAGGGGTGACTCTAACCCCCAAATCTACAATCTACAGGATATCCCAGATCTCTTGCCGCGAAATAACTGGTACCTAGAGTTCTCTAATTCTGGGAAATAGGGCATCCCCAACCTCAATAAAAACCTGAAGAACTCCCCTCCAACACACACACACACACACACACACACACACACACACACACCTCCCCAAGTCCCTCCGCCATCAACCCAAGAGTCCACGTCTTCCTACTGTATTAGAAAAATCCATAGGTCCTTTTAAATTAGTACAGTGCCCCCCCACCTTAGAAATCCTCTGGAACCTCCCAATTAATACCCTTTATTTTTGAGCACCTAAATAAACTTAGGAACCCCACCCATCTCTCTTATCATTCTAAAATTCAAAACCCTACCCCCATATCAGTCGGCGATCTTTCCCCCAATAAATCCCAGGATTCGCTGGAGCCTTATCTGTCTCCACCACATTGGAGGAGACTCCCTCTTCTTAAAATCTCAGCACTCCCCGGATCCTAACTCCTACAAAATAGGGGTCCTAAATAGATCCAAGAATCATGGCTTTTGCATCCTCCCACCGAAGCAGTGGGTTCGTATTCCCCTTAATCTGAAAGTCCTAGTTCCCCCAGCCCAGCAGACTTTTGAGTGGAGGTGGCACAAGGAAGAAGGGGCAATTGTGGGGCTTACCCGGCCCGGCGGCTCGAGACCAACGCGACCTCGACGGCCTGGCTGGGGCTGGGACTGGGGCCCAAGGTGGTGGCGGAGGCTGAAAGGAGCGGTAGCAGCAGCAACAGCAGGAGGGGGCGGCGGCCTCTAGGGCCAGGGCACCGCATCTTGTCGGACGCAGAGTCCTGCTCCTGGCTGGCGATCTGTCCAGCGGGTCCCGCTCCTCGCGGCCCCGCCCCCGCTCCCGCCCCCGCCCCAGGCCGACTCACTTTCTCCACACTCCAAGCCGCGGGCTGCGAACTTCCCGCCAATCAGAGCCCTGCACTGCCAGCGCTCTCCCCGCCACCAATCCCGAGGTGGCAGGGGAGGGGATCGACCGACAGGTGCCGGGCGGGGGCTCTGCGGTCCGGAGTTCTCCAGGAGGTGGGAGGAAATCAAGAGTTAGGTACTGACTCTGTGAACCTTCTGGTGGAACAGGGTCTCCCAAATGAGGGATGCTTACAGCTGGTAGGGATGAGAGGGCGGGACAGGATCCCCTAAGCAAGACTCCCGCTGGCAGGTGTCATTCCTCATTCACAGTTCTAGGGAAACTTGGTCAGAATTTAGCTCTCTCGCTGGTGTAGAGGGTAGAAGCTCCCATGTGAGCCCACTTCCCGCACGAGGGACTTAAGATTCTGGGAATAAATGCTAATCCTGCACTAGGCCCCAGGTCCCGCTGATATGAGTGTCTCAGATCCACATTAGGCCTTCCCAAGACCCGACTGTCCTTCAAGGGTCCAGGTTCACCACCTGTGAAAACTTGTTCCTCCGAAGCGCTGCTCTTCTGTGGACCCAGGCTCCTTCCCTGACCCACAAATCTGCTCCCAGGAGGCTACCAGCTCTAACCCTCCTGTGCTCATCTCTACTCCTGCTCCTAGAAGATACCAGACCCCTTTCCTGCCTGAATCCCTAAAGTCTCCCAAGAGCATACTTCCATTCCCAGAATTGTAGACTTTCTCCTTAGAGAGTTTCAGCCCTAAGGACCTCCACCGTTAGAAACCCCAAGCCACAAGGGACCTTAGGCCCGATTCACGCACTCTTTAGTGGATTCCAGGCTTCAAGTCCTACTCACAGCCTCCATACTCAAAGGGTCTCAAGTTCAGTTCCTTCCTTTATAAATTTCAGGTCTCACTCTCTTTTCTCCAAATTACAAGCCCCACCCCTTCCCCAAAGGCACTGCCCTAGACTTACAGACCTGTCCCCTAGTCGCCTTTTTTGAGCTTCAGGCCACATGCCTTCTTACCAAGAACTGGAACACAGTCCCACGCTCAGGATCCCAAGCCCCCCCCCTTTCCATGTTTGTCCCACTTCTCAGTTCCAGGCCTCATTTTTTCAAAGTAGTTAAATTTTTAAGGTTTCTACATCTATAGTGTTAGCCCTGTGTGCCAGTGCCCACACGAGGTAGTAGGCCACACGCTGACAGCAGGGCTCTTAGACTAAGAACAGAAAATGATCCAGCTTCCCTCCCACCCCCTACTCCTGCTCCTTCAAATGAAAGGTGTGCAGGACCACGAGGACAGGAGATCCCTTTGCCACCCCCTCCCCCACGAAGCAGCACACACACATGACTCACATAGCCACACTCACACCATCACGGCCACCTCCAGCAATCCATGCCTCCATCTCACACTGACACCTAGAAATCTGGGCCCACCCACCATCCAGAGACACACAGCCCCCTGGAGCAGTAAAGGTGGCAATTAAGCCTCACTCACGGCCATTCGTGGACTGACCCAGTGCGACGATGGAGTGCTCCGCTCTGCCCACTGTATGTGCTCTGTGCCCCCTGCCTTTGTGTGGCCTCAAGATCCTTGCTCACATAGCCCTGAGGGACATAGTGTCCCTCACCCTTTCCCTCCCTCCCCACCTCCTACCCTGTGGCTGGAGCATTTGCTGGGGGTGCTGCTGAAATTTCTCCCTTCTGCCTGGGATCCAGGGCATCTTCAATGCTCGTTGCTAGGCAACAGCCTCTGGCTCACCACTGCAACTTCCGGGGATGGAATCAGCTTCCCTTCCCCCCAGAATCTGGAGTCCCCGTTTCCCAATCTCTCACTATCTCCCGGGTTTGTGTCTATATTAACCCTGGATCCTGATCTGATCTCAACCTTCAGAAGGCCTCAAAGTTCTACATCCAGCTCTCCAGAAGCTGGCATTCCAGAAGCTTCTTCCTATCAACACACTATTTTTTTTCCCTAATACTACATTTAAAAACAAAAAAACAAACAAACAAAAAAAACAAAAGCACCTTCAGGGTTCTATATTTGATTACACTCCATAGCTCTATTACTTCTAGAATCATGAGCATTCCAGAAACAAGAGTTCCCTGGCACGGAAAAAATGACCTCAATATTCTAGATCTGTGAACATTACAAAACACCCCTGTAATTTGAGATTTCCTGACATCTTAAGCCCCACACACACTCTTTAGAATTTCTGACATTTGAACATCTCCCAGTGTTCCGAATGTCCTGGCACTTGATACAAAATTCAGTTTGACATTCATAGGCATTCTGGAACTCCCAGGTTTTAGAATCACTCACCATTTTAGATCTCCCTCTTGTGTTCTAAATTCTCTGACAATCTAGAACCTCATGCCATATAGATTTCCTGGAAGGCAAACAAACCCTCCAACTCTATGGAAGGGTTAACAGTCAGAATATCTCCCATTCTTAAGATATTAATTCAGACTCCTTTCTCTATCCTATAATAATTCATAGCGTTTTAGTAATCCAGACAAAATATTCCTTCTAGTGGAGAGTCACAGATATTTCTTACTTTTTTTTTTTTTTTTTTGGAACCAGGGATTGAACTCAGGAACACTCGGCCACTGAGCCACATCCCCAGCCCTATTTTGTATTTTATTTAGAGACAGGGTCTCACTGAGTTGCTTAGGGCCTCGCTAAGTTGCTGAGGCTGGGTTTGAACTCGCGATCCTCCTGACTCAGCCTCCCAAGTCGCTTGGATTACAGGCGTGCGCCACCACGCCCGGCAGATATTTCTTGATACTCTCCAATTCTAGAATCATTGACTTTAATCCAGGTCTTTTGACAGAAACATTGCCAGTCTAGATTCTCGGATATGCAGAGGAGAACCCTAATATTGTTAATCCACTAGCACTCCAGAATAACCCTAAGTTCTAGATTCCCTAGCATTCTAGATCTCTCTCCAGTGTTTCAGGAATCAGTATATTCTAAAATCCTTTGCTCCTACTCTGGCGTACTTTCTCTCCTTTTTAAGATGCAGAAAACCTCCCTGAGGAAGTGACCAGAGGAACAGGCATAATTTGGGAGGGAAAATTCCAAAGACATCAGGCTAGGTTGAGCTGAAACTGTCCCTGGCCCAAGAAAGGAGTGAGGAACTCAGCAGCCAGGGATGCTGGGCAAGGTTTTGGAGTGTCAAGATCTGGGGTACAAGTGTTAAGGACACAGCAATGACTTAGCTGCCACCATGTTTCTGCCTACCTGCAGCCATCCATCCTTGTCTGAGTAACACTACCCTAATTCTCTTTTCAGGAACTGCTCTTCTGCTCGGCTCACATGGGGCTGACCTCACCTCCTGGCTCACGAGGGCTCATGACGCAGGTTGGGACAACAGAAGCCCTTCATTACACTGGCCAGAGTGATTGGTTTGGGAATAGTCATCTGACTCAATTCAAGCCAATGAGAATCCGTCCTGTGATTTTGGTTGCTGGGGGAAAGAAGGAGAAATATAAGAGACAGGGGTGTGGGTGTGTGTGGAGATATGCTAAGAAGCTTTATGGAAATCATCTTGTCCCAGAGAGGACCTGACTGAAGATGATGTGTCCCAGAGGAAAGCAAAGGCAAGAAACATTCTGAATCCCTGGGTCCAGCCATATCTGAAGCCAATGCTTAAGTCAACACATTCTCTTTTTTGCTTAAATCAGGAGAAGCAGATCTTCCTAAATTTACACTCAGGAACCTGGTTGGGTCTCCCACTCTCTCATCCCTTCCCCGAGGATGCCCAACCCACCAAGAATGCAAACAAGGACTTGGCAATAAGGATTTTATTGGAAAGGATAGCTTTGGCTTGCAGAAAAGGGGGAAGATTGGGACCTAGTAACAGTGACCACTCTGAGGAGGCCCTGGCCCTGAACCCAGGGCTCCAACAGAAAGCCAGGAGGAGGCACCTGAGTTCCCTGGGGCCAGGGCGTCCAAAGGCACCATGGCAGTTGTGTTCAAAAGGAAGTTTCATTGAGTTTCTTCTTGGGAGGTGTGAGGGGAGCTGCAGGCCCTGTGGAGGGCCGAGGGGCTGGTGTTGGTGGCCGCTGGGGCTCTGGTGCACTCCGTACCAGTTCGTGGCAGCGTTCTACAAAGTTGCCTCCCCCACGGCGCCGAACCTCTGCCTGTGGCAGGCTGGTGCTCCCACGGCGGCCAGACAGGGAGGTGATGCTGGAGGCTGAGTGGAGACTGAGGTGGTGGGGAAAGTCAGTGCCACACACCATGAGGCAGCAGGCCTCCCCCAGGGCCTCCCTGCTGTCCCCTCCCATGCTGCAGACAGGGAGCAGAATGCAGCTACCTGGTAAGAGAGGTCCGGGGAGAGGGGCTAGGCAGAGAGCCCCGAGAGGAAGCCAGGGGGGCCAGCTCACACTGCTCCAGCTGTCCCATCAGCTCCTCCTCTGTCAGGCCACCAGCTGAGGGGCAAGGAAACAGGGTTCAGGGTTCAGACGGGCCTGGGGGCAAGAGACAGGGGCTATACTGTACGCACCAGGGCTGGACAGGTGAGAGGGCACAGAGACTGATGGACAGGGCCAGAGACTGGGAGAGGAGTGGAAAGAAGAGGGCAAGGGGGAGTTGTAGGACCGGGTAAAGGACTCCAAGGAGAAGGAAAAGGGTCAGAGGGCAAGGGCTTGGGAAGAGCCTGCTGAAGTAGATTCCAGAGAGCAGAGAGCCTGGGCGAGTGTGGGCTAGCCGGGTTTGGGGGGAGGGCAGGGAGTACCAGGGGCCTGGCCAAGGCCATCCATGGCAGTGGTCAGGTCCCACATGGCCAGGCTGCCGTTGGCCTGGCCAGTGAGCAGGTAGCGTCGGGGCCGGGAGCCGAGCCGCCGGGAGCCCTCACACTCCAGCACGGTGAAGGCGGTCGTGGGTGAGCCGTCCACAGAGCGCACTGAGCATACACTAAGGGAGTAAAAGGGATGAGAGGGTCACCCTGGCCCAGCCAGAACCCAGCCTGGTCCCTTGTGCCTTCACCCCTTTCCTGGGTGCCCCACCATATAGCTTCAGTCCCTGCTTCTCTGATAACCATCCCCAATCCTTATCGATGCCAAAGGATTTTTTTCTTCAACATCAGCAGCCTCTTGGACATCCCTGCCCGTCCACTCACCATGATGCCCAGTGTGCCTCAGGAGTCTCCCCAAATCTGCTGCTTGTCCCTGATCCCCTCTTCCAGCCTCATCCAGAGGCTTCCCCTACCTGCTATCCGCCTAGCATCTCTCCCACACCTGCTGCCTCCCCTCTCACACCAGGCACCCAGCGTCTTGGCCTCCGAAGCAACTCCTGTTCACCCTCAGGTCTGCGGTACACTCCAGCTGAAGCCTCAGCTCCTCCACGCGACTGACAAGACCCTGCCCACTCCTGCCACCCACCAATTCCTGCTTATTTCCAGGGGCTGCCTGCATCCGCCCTTTGGGGTTCTCTCAGTCTGTGCACTCCCTCTTCCTGCCCTTCTTTCTTCTGCTCATTCCTAAGCAGCCACCTTAATGGAGCCACTGCTCAGAGTCCTCTCTTCAAGAAACCCGCTAGGCTGAAGTGAGCATGAGCTCTGGGCTCCTACAGCTTCTTGCGATGACTCCGCCTGCACCTCCCAATCCTGCCTTTCTGCACTGGGCTCTTAGGTCAAGCACAGCAGCCTGAGAATTCCCCAGCTTCTCCTCTCCGAGGCCTTGCATGCCTTTGATCCCTCCAGCCCCCAAGTCTACTGGCCTGTTCACCCCACTAGCCTTGCCCCTTCTTTGTCCCTTGGCTAGGACCCCTTCCATCCTGGTCTGTACGACCCAGCTGCACCTTGTCTTTCCCCTGACCACCTCTGTTTGGCAGAACAGTCCTCACCGCTGCCCAGTGGATGAAAGACGCACAAAGAGCTGGCTGGCACTTGGCACCACCTTCTGGATGAACACCTGCTGGTCGTCCCGCTCACCATAGGGGCCTGGCAGGGCAGAAGCAGGGCAAAGCTGGCCAGGGTCCGTTGGGCCTCCAGACCCTAAAGTTCTGCCCCTTCCCACTGCTGAGCAGCCTCCCAGACCTAGGCCCTACCCACAGGCTTCTGGAGTTGGGCAGGGTCTGATAGGGTGGGGTAGGTCGCAATGGTCAGTAGAGTTTAGGTCCATGAGGGGTCCTGGGCCAGGTGGCTGTCATAGGAATCAATGGGGGTGACAGAGTTAAACAGGGGTCATTTAGGAGTAAACTGAGGTCAAGAAGGGTCAGGTAGAAGTCAGTAGAGGTCAACAGGGATCAGCAATCAATGGGAGTGGAAGTTGACCAGGTCAGCTGGGTAAGTCAGGTAAGTGGGACAGTGGGAGCCCGGTGGGTCTGGCATGTTAGTGAGGAGGGGGCCAGAGGTCAGTAGGCACCAATGTCGTTGCCAGCACTGCAGCCACCATGCCCATCGGCAGACTCCAGCGCCAGGATCTTGAAGGATGCAAGTGGGGTGGAGCCGGGCTGGGTGGAGATCATGCCTCGGAATCGCGTCACACACCATGTCCGCACGTGGTTGTTGTCGGCACAGACTGAGGAGCATGCGGACAGTGGACGGTCAGGCCTGGCTATGGGATCAACACTGCCCAGGCTTCCTGAGCCCCAGAATGACCCCTGCAGAGGTGCCAGGATCTAGCCTTCTCCTAATTCTTCCCTTTCACAGAATTTTCTCTTCCCAGAATTCCAAATGGCCAAAAATTCTGCTGGCTCTTTCTCAAAAATGGTTCCAGAGCCTGATCTCATGGTACCCTGTCCATAGCCTTCACCCTGGTCCTGTCCATCTCATCTCCTGCCTGGACCATCACAGCAGCAGCACCCCACCTTGGGCTCCCTGTTCCCATCCTGTCCCCGCAGTCTGCTCCCACATGTAGTCAGAGAGGGCCTGTGGACACCTGAGTCCAGCCACCTCCCTCCCCTGCTCAGAGCCCCTGTGAACCCCAACCACAGCTTCTGCCTGTCACCTCTCTGCCCTCGTCTGGCATTTCCCTCATTGCTTACTCCACTGCAGGCACAGGGGGCTGCTCCCTGCTCTTCCTCTGACACATCAAACATCCTCTCAGAGTCTTTGCAATGCTGTTTCCTCTGCCTGGAATGCTTGTCCCTGCTGATCTGCACTGCTCATCCCCTCGAGTCTGCTCAAAAGTCCTTCCTCAGACAGGCCCTCCTTGAACCATCCATCTCCATAACCCCCTCACTCTTGGGAAGGACATGTGAAAGTTATCAGAGTGAAAATGAGCCCCTGTGTCGACCCTAACAACAGGAGTACATAAAGCCGGGAGGCCGTGGAGGAAGGGTTCTTAAGGCTGGCTGCCTGACAGTAACCATCACAAAAGACTGCCAGTCCCAGGACTCCGGAGGCAGACACAGGAGCATCACATGTTCAAGGCTAGCCTCAGCAACTTAGAGAGGCCCTGTCTCAAAAAATTTTATTTAAAGAGCTGGAAATCCAGCTCAGTGGTAGAGCACCTCTGGGTTCAATCCCCAGTCTGGTGGAGGTGGTGGGGGGAGGGCCTTGCCTTGACTTTGTGGAATATGCCCAGAGTTCACTATGCCATTATTCCCCTGCAGTGCTCAGCTATTCCTGCCATGATTCTTTGAAGAATTTGTTTTATTTAAGTTGACATTATATAGCCACATACCACTTCGCTTTGCTTTTTGGCGACCACTGAGCAACATCCCCAGCCCTTTTTGGGACAGGGTTTTGCTAAGTAGTCCAGGGTGGTCTCAAACTCATGAACCGCCTGCCTCAGACTCCCCAGTAGCTGGGATTACAGGTACATACCCTGGCACCTGGCCACCACTTCATTTTTATTCATGGCTGTTATCATCACAGTGCTTATTTATTACTTTTTAATTTTGTTTCTATTTTTTTGAGAAAGAGTTTTGCTATGTTGCTCAGGCTGGCCTTGAATTCAAGATCCTCTTGCCTCAGGCCCCTGGAGGAGCTATGCCACTCCTGGTTTTATTTCTTTATTTAGCAGTGTTGGGGAGACAACCCAGGGCCTCAGCATGCCAGGCAAGAACTCCACCAATGAGCTAAATCCCAGCTACATCTTTACTTACTTATCTCCTGTCTGCCACCCCACTGGCATGTTAACTCCCCCAGGGGAGAGACTTGGTTTGTCTTGTTCATCACTGTATCCTCTGTGACTGCACACAGTAGGTGCCCAATAAATCCTTGTTCAACTCATGAGTTCTTTCCTCACCTTCTAAAAATTCACTCCCTTTCCCACTGGTTCCTTAACAGTCTTCTATCACTTCTGCGAGTACCCTCCCAGGCGGGTTCTCTCCCCTACAGAGCTCTCTCCCTGCATGGCATCCCTCTCCAATGGAAACCTGTATCTTCCTGGCTTCACACTCCCACCCGAACTGCCTCAGGTCACCTGCAGGGAGACCCACCTGAGATGAGGTGCTTTTCTGACAGCATGATTTTGGTGACAGGGCTGCGGTGCACAGTGAAGGTCTGGAAGAGCTGGGGCCCTGAGCCCACTGTCTCAGGGTGCTGCACGATGACCCGTACGCCCCCTGAGCTGGTGCCATAGGCAATCTCAATCCAGTTTCCACTGTCACCTGGGGAGCCAAGGACAAAGAGAGGCCCTGTCTCATGGAGAGACAGAAACTGAGGCAGAAAGACATAGGCACAGAACACAGCCAAAGCCAGAAAGCAGAGGAAGAGAGGGAGAAGGCAAAGTGGTGGCGAGGAGATCTGGGAAATGAAGGCACCAGGAGACAAAGGTGTGGAGCAGACAGACACACAGACAGACTGAGCCATTAAAAGAGGGAAGAGAGGTGGAAAAACAGGCGTAGGGAACTGAGAAATGGAATCGCACGGAGGGATATAGAGATGGAGAGAGAAATAGAGATGGCATCAGAGAAAGAGGCAGAAACAGACCCATCAACAGACAGAATACAGAATGTAACCCCGTGTTGTCTGAGGGACTCCCAACTGCAGCTGACTTTCCATTTTGAGAGTCTCGGAAACCTAATGTACCAAATTAAGGAATGTGGGTAGGTAAAATATGGTTGCCATATTTTGAGTTCATACCATACCCACTGGCCATGGATGAGTCTTACACACAGTAACAAAGACAGGCATGGAACCCTGGGCAGGCCAGGCCAGGGTGGCATACACCTGCAATCCCAGTTAGGAGGGAGGCTGAGTCAGGAAGATTGCAAATTCAAGGCCACTAGGCAACTAAGTGAGAGCCTTTTTACTCAAGACGCAAAGTTCAATTTGCAACCTGGGGTAGGTAAAGATATTTTAAGATTAGAAAGCATTAACCATTAAAAAATTAACCATTAAGCTAAGAGAAAAAATGCCAGATACAAAAGACCACAGCCTGCATGATTCATTCCATTTACATGGAATGTCCAAGAATGAACACATCCATAGGGACAGAGTAGATAAGTGGTTTCTAGGGCTGTCAGGAGGGAGGACTGGTGAGTTCTGGAACTGGATAGTGGTGATGGTTGCACACCTTTGTCAACATACTAAAACCCACTGAATTATGCACTTCAAAATGATGAATTTGGCTGGGGTTATAATTCAGTGGTAGAGTACGCTAGCAAATCCCTGGGTTTGATCTTTAGCACTGGCAAAAAAAAAGGTGAATTTTATGATATGCAAAATGTCTGAAAATCAAAAGTCTACCTTTTCTTCTACACTTAACATCAAGAAAACAAAACAAGCTGGGTGTGGCAGCACACACCTGTAATTCCAGTGATTGGGAGGTTGAGGCAGGAGGATGGGGAGCTTAAAGCCAGCCTCAACAACATAGCAAGACCCTGTCTCTAAATAAAATGCAAAAAAGGGCTGGGAATATGGCTCAGTGGTTAAGCACCCCTGGGTTCAATCCCTGGTACCAAAACAACAACAACAACAACAAACAACAAAATCCAGGAAACTGTCCTAAATAAGAACTTGGATGTGTCCACTATAAAACATGCATCCTCTTGTTTTTATGAACATGCACACATCATGCCCTGATCACAGAGATGGAAAAGAAATACAAGACAAATGGCAGTGGTTCAGTGTGTCCCTGGTAGAGAGGCAGGCCAGTCCAGCACCTGGAATAGTGCTTCTGCACAACAGATATTTAGTACATGTTTGTTGAATGACTAAAGGAGACCCAAATCGGTCCCTCCTCCTGATAAATCCCATGACGTCACATAAGCTGGGAGAGAGCTGTAGGTTGGGCTGGCAGGAAATGGCAGAGGTAGAAGCTGGGTCATAGCTTACTGGTTTTGGGAGTGAGGTAGACACTGAGGGCAGTGACCCCATCCTCTGCAGGGTCCCTGTAGAGCTCACTGACAAGGAGGTCATTGTCCTTCATGCGCAGGGGGAACTTCTGCACATCTGGAATGGGCAGAGGGTGGGTTTGTTCGTGGGAATCTGCCCTGGCCCTTCCCTCCCACATTTGGGGCTGCCGCTGCTCACCCACGTAGTAGATGGAGCCATTGCTGCATCCCAGGAGGAGGAAGGAGCCTGCTGCATCGTAGCTCGTGATGGGCTGCACCTCCTGAACCTGGGGGCCAGGTAGCACAGGGATGCAGTGGCTGGGGGGCCCTCTCCCCGCTACAGAACCTTCCTGGGCCCCCAGGCCCACCTCTCCCAGTCTTGCCAAGCCCAGCCTATCTCTGCCCGTCTTCCTCTGGCTCTTCCTGTGACTCCCTTTTGGGCCTGTCCCTGAGTGTCTCCTGGCCTTTCTTCCACTCTCTACTCCTGATTTTAATTTATTCCCTCTTGTGTCTCTGCGTCCCATTAGTCATTCAGTCCTGGCTTCCCTCTTTGCTCTCTTTCTGAGTTTCTTTTTCTATTTGTTTCTCTTTGTCTCCTCTGCCTTCCAAACACTCATTTTTGTAGGAGAAAACACTGTAGAGTGATGGGTGTTTGCAAGTCTCTCTCTGGGTTCCTGCCTTCTACATCACCTCCCAGCACCTGCTCCCCCATCCAGTGCCCAGAGAATCCCCTCCCCTCCCCTCCAAACCCATCCAGCCTTCGTGTGAGCTCTGTCACTCCTCCTCCAGGAAGGACTCTCCAATGCGCCACAGGACTTCATCAGATACATCCAGGCTCTGGCCCACCCCTGGGTTCTCTGTCTCTCTCCAGGGGCAGTGGGACAGAAAAGAACTCCTTTCTGGGTCTGGAGAGTCTGGACCCTTAGCAAGGGGACAGACAGACTGGCCAGAACTCTAACCTGCCAGTGCTTGGTGACGGCATTCCACACCCCGATGCGCCCTGTGTGGCTTGTGGCAATGAGCTGATTCCCCACGAAGAACAAGGCCTCTACAGGCACCCCCAAGTGGAAGACCCCTGCAGGGGAAAGGAGGACTTCAGTGGGGAGGAGAGTGGCAGCAGGAAGGCCAAGTGCCAGAAGATTCCATTGGGCCACAGAATCCTCACAGGGTAGGGGATTCCAGCAGGAATCACAGAGGAGTTATGATGGATGTGGGACTCTAGGGAGGTGTAGACTTCTAACATGCTATTTCCAACAAAGCAAAAACCTCTAGTGGTGGCAGAGGATTCTTACAAGGATTGTTTTAGGGAATCAGATTGGTCTAAAAAGTCACAGATTCTTAGCAACACAGATTCTAACAGGCTCTGAGATTGTACTGGCATGCAACACAGCGAAGAGATCTAACAGGATAGAGGACTCTAATGGAGAAGAGAATTACAATGGGTGAATTTTCCTAACAGGCCAAGGAATTTCAAGAGGATATGAATTCTGAAGGGGTGGATCATTCAATGGGGCAAAGATATCAAATGGAACATTTGAATTGGATTTGAGAATTTTATAGGGAGGATTTTTAACAGGCCACAAAATTCCACAGGGCAGAGGGTTCCCAAAAAGGTCTGGGCCATACCTATCTCAGAGCCACCACCTTCTGCTTGCAGAGCCCACAGCAGGATTTCGCTGCCGGTGGCTGCGGCCACCATCTTGTCGTGCTCACCCAAAGCCCCACCAGGCACACGGGCTGTGAGTGCCAGGCGCTCAATGGGCCAGTCCAGACGGGGACTGGAAAACACCAGCTGCCAGCCAGATGCTTCCTTCAGCCTGTAGGATTGGAAGGACATCAATGACCTTCATCTCCAGTCGTGGCTCTCCATCCACAGGGCTCAGCCTCTTGGTCACCCACTCCCCAAGCACCTATAGCAGACAAGGAACTGGGTATAGGCCACCGCAATCCAGCTGTGGTGTCCACACACGAGGCGCACCATTCCTGGCTCCTCTGGTTGCCCTTGGGGGAAAGAGAAGGTTCAGAGCAGGGTCACGGGGCCTCTCACGAGCCAACTGGCTGTCCTGAGCTCCCAGAAGACAGAAACTTACCTGACGGGGAGGGAGGGGCTCTCTCATCCAGCATTCGACCCAGCAACCCTGCATTGCCCAGGTTGGGGGGCATCGTGTTGCTCCGTCGAACAGGGGCTGGGCGTCCCCCTACCTGCTGGGGCCCCACCAAGCTGTGCCTGTTTCGCCGTTTCACTGGGAACACTAGAGTAGGGGGAAGTAGCACAGTGACAATAATCGTAATCATGGCTGTCAGGCTGCGAGCACTTACACTATGACAAATATGGATTTCCCCACATGTGGAGCATAGTCTCGTGGTAAAGATTTTAGATGGTGCGAAGACATGGCATTCAATGCCACTGAGTCTCGCAGTGAGTTACTTCCTTTTCAGCTTCCTTGACTCCATCATAGAGCAAGGGTCAGTTTGGTGCTGCTGTGATATTAACTCCTCTACGATATTTGCTAATCTTCCTCCCAATAAATAGAAACCTGTACCCTTGACAAGCAACAGCATCGAGCCAGATTCTAATGAGGCTGCTATGTTTGGGTTTTATTTTCATGTTTGCCTTGTTATTTATGGTATAAAAAAAGGTAGTGTTGGTTGGGGATACAGCTCAGTTGGTAGAGTGCTTGCCTTGCAAGCGCAAGGCCCTAGGTTCAATCCCCAGCATTGCAGGGGAAAAAAAAAAAAGTAGTGTTATAAAGCCTCTGTTTAGCCGGGCGTGGTGGTGCCCGCCTGTAATCCAAGCGACTTGGGAGGCTGAGTCAGGAGGATCGCGAGTTCAAACCCAGCCTCAGCAACTTAGCGAGGCCCTAAGCAACTCAGTGAGACCCTGTCTCTAAATAAAATACAAAATAGGGCTGGGGATGTGGCTCAGTGGCCGAGTGTCCCTGAGTTCAATCCCTGGATCCAAAAAAAAAAAAAAAACCACATAAAGCTTCTGTTTAAAATGATAATTTTAAAAAATTGAGCTAAACTAAGGAAAATAATAGTACAGGTCTTTACATTGAGCAAATTTCATGAAAGTAGTAGATAATCACTGAGGACAGGAAAATAAAGTCATACATTTAAATTTCCCCACTCTGTTCCTTCCGCTAATCAGCAAAGCCTAGCAGACTAAAGTTCCCAACAATCTCTGAGGCGCACTTTTCACAACAGGTGGGCTAGCTGATTTAGGTCTCCTCGGAATTCTAGTGGCTAATGCACCTTTAATATTGCCCTCCTCTATGCAAAAGACCCCAGTTCTTTCAATGCCTTCCCACAAGGAAATCAAACCTGGACTACAACACCCATAAGGTTCTAGTACAAGTTTCTGAGTTTCAAGGAGAATTAACTGACCCATTGTCTTAAGGAAAATGCTGTTTCCTATTTCCTTTCCAAGCACCAGCCCAAGCATGGATACAAAATGACAACTCCCATCACAACTAAGGGATCATAGAATAGGTACTCAAGGGCTAGACTTGTGAGAAATGTAGTCTTTGGGTCACCCCCTCTTCCCTCAATCCTTTGGGAGTGCACACCTGGTGGAGGAAGATAACCATTGAAGAGAACATTGCCACAAGAAGATCGATCCAACTCCTCTCTCAGCTGCAGGCGACGAACTGCAATGGAAGGACTCAAAGTTGGGAGTCCCAAGGTATGGAGGCAGACCCCTTTGACCCCTCTTCACCTCCTTCTCCACAAAACACCACCACTCCCCTCAGAACCAGGGATCAATCTAATGCTCTCTAAAGCTCTCACCTTAATTCAACCCTCTTTCAGGAGAGGGTAAAGGACAGCAAGTATTTAGGCAGCTTCAGTAAAGAGATGGTTTTCCATACAGTGAGGATGCTAACTGGGGTCCCCACTTACCCAGCGGAGTGAGTCCATAGAACTGGGCTTCGTGGAGCAGGCTGGAACCGTGGACGCCCCTGGGTAGTAGAATTGACTAAAGGTAAGGGTCTGGGGCATGGAAATGGGCAGAGGGTTTTTTTTTTTTTTTTCAACA
Source organism: Glaucomys volans (assembly GCA_020662805.1). NCBI lineage: Eukaryota > Metazoa > Chordata > Mammalia > Rodentia > Sciuridae > Glaucomys > Glaucomys volans. Next base: position 28,336 of record JAJEJO010001749.1, read on the forward strand.
CAGGGCCACATCACCATTCCTTTTATTTTTAATTTTGAGATAGGGTGTAAAGTTGTTGAGGCTGGCTTTGAACTCACAATCCTCCTGCCTCAGCGTCCCAAGCAGCTGGGATTACAGGTGTGTGCCACGGGGCCAGGCAGAGCTGAGAATTTTGAGGAGGAAGTTTTTGGAAACTGTACAGAGAATGTTGAAGGGTAGCTTATTTTGACGGGATCAAGATTCTAAGGAACAAAGATGCGGTGAAAATGTGTGGGTGTGTTGGGGGAATGCTAAAGACAAGTAATTTAAACATGACCAAGATTCCAAATAATTCTGTTACAATGGAGCTTAAGTGAACATTCTGAAAGGAAGAGACTCCTTAGAAGGTGAAGATGGCGGGAAACTCCCCTTTATTCATACCAACCTAGGATCCAGCTCTTTGGTGCGCAGGAAGTTGAGGATGGGGGCAAAGACGGTGGGGTCCCTGTCGATGAAGATCTGTGGGAAAGGGGGACAAAGGATGGGCAGGGCAAAGAGCAGAACTGAGTGGGGGTCTTGTTCCTCCTCCTATAGGCCACCCCATTTCAGCTCTTGCCCTTCTCACCGCTCCGGTCTCATCTTTCAGTGTGGAGATGCGTCCGCTCAGAAGACTACAGGAAGGGGAAACAGAGCTTGGGTCAGGGGCCCGGGCGGGGAGCTGGGAAGTGGTGGAAATTAGGGCTCTCCACAACACCCGCTTCCACCCCAAACTCGCTCTCCTGTTCACCTGGAGAAGAAGGAGTCTGGGATCCAGGTGAGAGTTTGGCGAGAGGTACTGAATCTGAGAGGGGAAGGTAAGTGGACGCAAGATACGATGATGAGAAACACAGGAACAGTGCGGACTCCCGCAAAACCCAGTTAGTTCTCCCATCTCCCAGGCGTTTTTCCAGGTTCCTCGCTCCAGCAGAGGGCGGAGCAACTCTTGATGGACAGGGATTCCCCCAGGAGAGGCGGGTACTCCCACCCCGCTCCCCGCTGCCAAGGGTGAAGCCTAAAGGAGTTTCCCACACTCACCTCTTGCCTCCCACATTCAGATGAATCACTTCCCCCGGAGGCCCGCGACCCGGGACCCCGTCGGCGGCAGTAGCCACCGCAGCCATGGCCCCCGGCGAGCCAGAGGGCCTGCGCCCACTTCCGGGTGTACACCTAAACCCCGCCCTCACCGCATGCTCATTGGACCAGAGACTCCCGGAGACGCCGGCGATTGGACAAAGAGCTTGCTCTTCGAAGTTAAGTTCTTCCCCTCCTTAAAGTAGCCTGCCTTTCCTGGCCTTTGACGGGGCGGGCCGGGCAGTTCCTTTGGGAAAGTTGGGTTTTTTCTTCCATCCCTCCAGGTTTCCGGTTTTAGGTATGGTACTAGGTGATTTGTCGATATGCATATGTTTAGACGCCGAAATTAACTCACACCAAAGGGTACATCTAGATGTTTTCTGCATCCCACCTCTACCCCTGCCACCAGCCCCATCCTTCCAGCCTCGCGGGTGCAGGTCAAGAAACACGAACCAGCATAGACCGTCAAAGCCAAAGGGTTTATTATAGGTACATACAGTGTGCGCCCGCCACACCGTCCCACACCCCCGGGCCCCAGCGACTTCTCCAGGCGGCCATGGGGGGGCTGCCCACAACCCGGTTCCCCCAAGTCCCAGGGAGGTGCTCCAGCCAGAAGCATGCAGGGGGGAGGGCTTCCCCTCACCCCTCCCCTCGTGAAGTGTCATTTACAGCCGGAGGGGGGAGGAGAGAGGAAGACAATTTTGAGCTTTGACGCCCCTCCCATTAAAAGCCTTCGCGGATGCGGGGCGGGGGAGGGGGAGGTCGACGTTTTGCAAAAATAAACTAAGGAATTAACCGCATGGCTCTGAGGCGACAGAGTGAAGGGGCCTAGCCCTTCACTCCCCCCTCCCAGACAGAGATCAAGGCAGCATTGGAAGTGAGGTAAAGGCGGGGAGGGAGTGTCCCCTCCCCACCCCCTAGCACCCTGGATGGTCCAGGGGACCTCACCAGCGCCCCCGTGCCCATCCTTAGGGCGGAGAGGAGGCCAGGAATTATCGCCCCCACCACCCCAGCTTCTTGGGGCAGGATCTGCGGATAGGGGGCAGGGGGCTTGGCTCAACTGACCCCCTATCCGCCCCCACCAAGCTCAGTTATTGCATAAAAATAATGGAGCCCCAGCACCTGGGGTGGGGGTGGCGAGCGGGAAGGGGCCGAGATATGGCTATAGGGATAGCAATCCCCCCACCACATTTTGGGGTGCAGGAGAAGTCCCCTCCTTTCCAGTGCCCGTCGTGGCGCATCCGCAGCTGGGGGGACTCTGGCCCTGCCCTTGCGGAAGAGAAAGTGTCTTTGTGCCCACAGTGCAGAGAGGAGGGGCCCGGGAGACTTGTCAGGTCCTAGGGGTAGGAGAGTCACTTCCGGCGCCCACTGGCTCTCCGCTCCCCTCCCTCGCGCTTGGGGTTGCCCTCGTCTGTGGAGGACGTGGTGGGTAGTGTCTGGCCCCAGCGTGCAATCTCTGCGTGTTCCGTCACTGAGGCAGCCACAGCCTCTAGCCACCCGTTCATCTCCTCCTGAAGGAAGAAAATAGGACACAGAGTCCATATTAGGAAGAAGAAGATGGAGTAGTCGATCAATCTTGAATCAGACTGCCTTCTCTGAACTTCAGTTTCCTCCTCTATTAAATTGGGGCAATAATGAGGAAGCAAATAGTTAAATAGCATGTGCCAGGCTGTCTGTTCTAAGCACTTCTGTGGATTCTTTCACTCAAACTTATGCAATATATAACTCCCACGACAAAGGTAAACAACAATAGAGGGATAAGTAGATGGGCCAAACACAGAGCACAGATACTCAACCAAGCCCTGTGCTAAGTGCTCTACATATATCAACTCATTTCTCACAGAACCCCTATGATAAGAAACTATTTTTATCTCCATTTTGCAGACCAGTAAAAGGAGGCATTCAGAGGATAAGGCCTACTTTATAGCTTCTTGTGAGGACTTTCAGAGATAAGAAATGCTATTTATTACTCTCAGCATCTCCTGAAACCATCTCCATGCCTGCTCCTCCCCCATGACTTCATCCCATAGCCCAGTCTCAAGGTCCATTTCTGTTCCTATCTCCCCTACCTCTTCCCCCCTCTCCCCACAGGCCTGCCTGTTCCAGTTCTGGGCTTTCCCACTTGGGTCCCTGCCCAGCTGCTGGACAGGTTCCCTACCCCCACTGTTACCCATTTCAATCTACCCTGCACATGGTAATTAAAGGGATCTTTATTACCCATCACTTTAACCTACCTTGGCTCAAAACTCTGCCATAGCTTCCCAGTGCCCTTAACACAAAAGTTCAACCTCCTCCAAGTGGTCCATACCCTCGCAGAGAGATCCAGTCCCTGGGATCCTATTTACCTCACTCCTTGAACTCTGTCCTCCAGCTGTTAACCGTTGGACTTCATCATCAGGCCTCCTTGAACACCCCTCTCCACCACTCCTGGCTTAGGAACCTTCTTTGGGCTCTCACTGCCCATGGGCTTACCCATTATATCCCTGAAAACTTGTCTATGTCCTTCCCTTCTAAAGTCCCACTACTCTGGACCAGGAGCCAGTCAGTCAGCTATGTCATTTTGAGGTCACATTAGGGGTTGAAAGGACGAGATCTCACCTCATCTTTAGCCTGGAGCAAAAACTCGCTGCCATCCTGGGTCCTGCAGGAGAAGACACAGGACTTGAGGAGACCCCAAGAGGCCAAGGACCACCCCCGAAAACCCAAATGTGCTTCAAGGGAGCCAGGGTCCTGCTAGGAGGAGAAAGGTAGGCCTTGGATCCCTCCCTCCTGCCCATTGGGGGGGCTCACTGGAGCTTGAAGACATGCTTCTTTTTCTTGTAGTCACTAGCCACCTCGCTGGTGGCCTTGTGCAGGCTGAGCAGTGGCTCCCCACCGTGTGTACCCCCTGATGCTGGGCCTTTGGAGTCCTTGTAGAAGCCCAGCTCCCCCTTGCTGAGGACGCAGTAGAGGCTCACCCACGACCTGGGGTAACAAGATGGGGCTCAAGGCAGAGCTGTAGCACTCTGCCTGGATACTTTTCATTAACACATTCATGGCCTGAATATGTTGATATGTTGGGCCGGTCCAACTTCTGGGCCTTTGCCTTAGCCAGTGAGGCCACATGACCAGGATGCTTTTCCTTATGACTGTTCCGGATCTAAGAGGATCATCTAAAGCTCCTGATACCAGGCCTTCACCCAAGCTGGCCCCTGTTGGGCTTGCCTTTCCTCATTCTCTCCCATACTGAATTTCCTGAAGGCAAGACTTAAGTTGTCTCCTTACATAGCTTTTGTTCCTCTCACTGCCCCATCCCCCAATTCCGGCTCCCTTAGGGAGTTCCTTCAAGGAAAATCTATTGGTTTACTGTTTGGAATGAGGAATTCCTGCTCCCTATCTAGCCAAAGCCCCAATCTATGAGGAATTCCTCTTAAAGCAAAATATACCATGTACCCCTGTTTACTCCATGTTTGGCCTAGGGACAAGGAAGAATGACTACCTCCAGACCCCATCAGCACAGTCTGAACCTGCCCTGCCCACTTCATGTCTTGGGTCCTGGCCTCAATCCATGCATTGGCCAATGCTACCCTTTCTGGCTCCACCTGTCCCAGACTCTATCTCCAGTTGGACAAAAATGGGACAAAAATGTTGGACAACCAGAAATGGGATTCCAAGAGTAAACATCACACACAAAAAAATGTTAAGATCCTCATTTGGAAACCTACTTGAGATTACTCCAACACACACTCCACTCAGTCCTGAGTATGAGCTGAGCACCGTCTCAGACCGCCCCGATCCATTTAAAACTTCCAAGGGTCCATCCACCCCACTCATTGGTTGGATGAGATTTTGAGGCTCCACTTCGCATACCTTTGGAACTCTATAGACTACGCACTCCCAAATTGCTCCTTAACTATACTCAGTTTCTGGGTTGTTCGCTATGAGTTGGGTCCCAATTTGTTCGCTTTCATATTTCCGTCCCTCTTCCATCTAAGCTACATTTCATACGACCCACTAACCTTAAGCCACGCCCCTCATGCTCACTGGTTGAATTCCGTGAGGTTGAGTCCGCCCTCCCTCTGGCTCCTATCTAACCCCCACGGGAGGGAGGTCCTGCAGTTGAGTCCTCCCCTTCCCTGGCCCAACTATTCACTCATTGGACACCCTGAGCTTGGCCCCCCAACCACTTTCCAAAGCCCCGCCCACGCGCTCACCGGTTGGACGACTTGCGGTTAGCGTCGAGCTCGCGCTTGCGCAGCAGGAAGCCCTCGTGCTGCACTGTGTGAGTGGGCGGTGGCGGAGGCGCGGGGGCGGAGCCGCCCTGGGCCGGGGCGGAGCGCGAGCGCCGGCTTCCCCCGCCCTCACCACCCTCTCGTGGCCGCGGCCGCCGTCGCGGCTTGGGCCGGTCCCGCGCCCGCGGCCGATCCGGCCGAGGTGTCCGCTCGGGCGGCTCAAGCCCGTTGGGCAGGCGGCCGGGGAGAAGCTCGCGAGGCTGAGGCAGCGACGGCTGTGTGAAGGGAGGGGGAAGAGGGGTGCTGTCCATGGGGAGGGGCATCTGGCTGGGGAAGCCCGTGGGTCTGGGGTCCCCCGTGGGTCTGGGGTCCCATCCGTCTGCAGGGTCATCTGTTTTGGAGGCGAGTATGGGAGGACTTCTGGGTCTTGGTATTGAGTTCCCTCAGAACTTGGTTTGGACTTCCTCTCTTGGGAGGAAGACGCTACATCCAAGAGGTGGGGATGCAAGGCCCATAGGAGAAATCTGGGCCTTCTGTGTGTTTGTGGCTATGACGAAAATTGGGACCCCGCAGGGCGGGGAAACAGGGAGTCCAGGGCGGATGTAGGAAGACTTTAGATCCTATTTATGTATGTATGGAGGTGGGGAGTAATGGAAGGGTCTTTTGGATCAGTGGTCCCATTTTTTTCTAAGGGAGAAATTTTAAGATTTGGGAGGATTCCTGGGGGTCCTGAGAGTCTAAGCTGACTCTGCAGGATCCGGATAGGAGGATGGGCTCAGAGCTAGGCACTGATTACTTCTGAGATCCTGACTCTTGCTCTGAGGGGGGGTCCTCATACTCCCACCCATCCTCTGGTTCAACTTACCACCCCAACAGGGAGCCCCGGGCCTGCCTCTTTCTCCTGCAGCTGCTCCACAATGTCAGCCAGGGTGGCCTTCCTGGGGGAGGAGGGGACAGAAAGACCCACTGGATCTCAGGTGCCTTGTCTCAGGGACCTTCCTGGCTGGACAGAGGAGGCTTCATGCCTTAGCCTGAAATGCCAAGACCTTGTTCCAATCTCAGCTGTCTCCTGCAGATGTGCCCGTACACCCCATGGGTGTCCCAGGTACTGCTGCTGAATGGAAAACTGAACCTCTCCCCACTTTTAGTTTTAAGCAGCACAAAGGCAAACTAGTTCCTTCAAGCCTTTGAACACAATGTCACCTTTCTACATCCACCCCCTGAGTTACCAAGTCTCCTGGACCACTCCCCCTGCCCCTTTCTGGGTTATCACTGTCTTGTGACAAGTTTGTTTCTCCCACTAGACTGGGCATCATGAAGGCAGGACTGGGGCTAGTTTGGTCATGCTATCCCCCAGCACATGCCAAGCAGACACTCAGTAAATGTTCACGAAACAGGGCATTTTTAAAAGGGTCAAGAAGCTATTGACTCCTGTCCTCTATTTGGGGACACAGAAGACTGGACTAATGTCATTATGCTCTGGTTAACTTTTGATTCTGAAAGACCTTGCCTCCAGTCCTGGTTTATTCAAGCAGAATAGCTCCAGGCCTGGTTTATCCAGGCCCTCTTTGTGCCTCAGTTGTCCTATCCGTTTAATGGTGATGACAACAGCTTCCAATTCATAATGCTGTTGATACAGTTGAAATAAAGGGTCTTCTCTCCAACCAAGGCAGTGATGGTTCCACCCAGTGGAGAAATGGATGCAGAGAGGACAGAATCCCTGCCAAGCAACACCCAGGGGATTTGATGCGGGACTCAGCGACTGAAAACCTGCCCCTGGAGGAAGGCCCTCTGCCTTTTGGTTGAGCAGGAAAAGCTGCCCCTCTGGAATAATGGGCATAGCTACTGTTCTCTTTCTGCCTCAGTTTACACCTCTGCAAAGTGGATACCAAGAAGGTCTCTCCTTAGGCAGCTCCGAGACCAGAAGCCTCACCACTTGGCCTTCGCGGCTCTAGGAGCTCTTGCTAACCCCCTTCCCTCGCTCCCTGGACATAAGGGGCCTCACCCCTTGGCCAGGTCTCCTCTTATGGGCGTCTCCTGTTCGCTGGACTCCTGCCGCTCCAACCGCCGCTCCCGCCGCTCGCGCCGCCGCTCCATCTGCTCGTAGCGGCCCAGGGTAAGGCTGTGTGCCGCCTCGTGCTCCATGGATTCCTGCCGCTCCGGTCGCCGCCTCCGCGCAGCCTCCTCCGGTTGATCAGCGGATTCCTGGCGCTCCGGCCGCCGCCTCCGGGGCAGCTCCTCAGCGCGATCTATTGACTCCTGGCGCTCCGATCTGGGCCGGGCCTGCTCTGCCGCCGCAGGGGTCCCGGGGGTCTCTGCCGTGTTCTCCTGTGCGGCTGGAGGGGCCGCAGGCTCTACCCTCCCGGGGACCTCTGGTAGCCGATCAATGCGCGGCTGGAGGCGCTCGGGCTTGAGCTCCTGGCGCACATACCCCACCCGGGTCCGCACCTCGGCCGACAGCGTGTCCGAGGCCCGGCGGGCCAAGGGCTCCAAGCCCCTCTCATAGCCACCTGGCCGAAGTAGAGGCGCAGCCTTGGCCGCCAGTTCCGTAGGGTCCCCGAAGAACTTGCGCCCCAGCAAGGGAGTAGGTGGTTGCTTGCTCTGTTCTGCCTTGAGTTTCTCAATCTGGGGACAGAAGGACCAGGGACAGGATGGGGCCAGGGGTGCGGAGAGGGAGTGGTCCGGGTTTTCTGCTTCACCTCTCAACCTACTGATTCCTTTAAGAAGCAAGATGTCCAATGCCCTGCCCTTTCTGTCAAGAGCTTAATTTTTATTCTTCCCACAAATACCTATTGCTCTTGGAGGAATCAGCTAAATCATCATTTTCTCTGGGTGCCTTTCTGTCTACCACTTCCTCCTTCTTTAATGTTTTCCCACCCAGGAACTCAAAACTTTTGTTGCAATAGTCTCTTTGCCTCATTTCTTTGCCACCCATGTATTGGGGATTGAACCCCGGGATGCTCTACTACTGAGCTACATATCCAGGCCTTTTTATGCTTAATTTTAAAACAGGATCTCACTAAATTTTGAAGGCTGGTGTTGAACTTTTGATCCTCCTGCTTCAGCCTCCAGAGTCACTGAGATTACAGGCATATGTCACTGCACGCTGCATTTCTTCTTTGTTCAAATCTCAGATGGGACTCCCCCAGGCCAGGGCAGACACTTCTAGGCTCCCACAGTACCCTGAGCCTCCCTGATTCTAGCCCCCACCACTCTGCCTGTATGTCTGCATCACATCCCCTACCCTTTGTACTGTCATTGTCTGGTGACAGGTCTGTTCCCCTGCCCCACTGGCAGCACAAAATAGATCTCTTAGCCCTCATTCAACGAAGGACTAGGCACCAAGTCCAGGTGTGTCTATCTCATATAGGACTGGGTTGGCGGGGAGGGCAGGATCTGGGGTGCTCACCGTGGTCAGGCGTCGCAGGGAGCTGAACCTCTCTTCCCAGGCTGCAGCTGCTTTGCGGAAGGCCTCATGTCTCCGGATAAGCTGCTCCACCTCATCCACACTGCTGCCCAGCTCCCGGCTCTGCAGGAGTGGCTCCTGAGCTGTCAGCCAGGCATCAGCCACCACTGCCTCCTGGGCAAACTGATGCACTTCCAACACTGGGGGCAGACACAGAGTAAGGGCACTGGACACACATAGGGACCCCTTGTGGGGCAGCAGTTGTCCTCTTTAGCCTTCCATAACCCTCCAGGTTCCCCTCTCCCAGCCCTGACCACTCTGGGCTCTGCAGGAGTGACAGCGGCTGGGTTATTTTGAAGGTCCCAGTTTCTTCCCTAGGTGTCTGCCACCAGGAATTCAATAGCAAGACTCTTGTCCACCCTCCAGGCCTTTATGTTTGCTTCTTGGGTGGTGTGTGAAACATGGTCACATCATCCTCTGGGCCTTTGCTTAACATGCTGCAGCATGTCTTTGTGTCCTTGAGCCACATGTGTATGGGTCCCTACTCACTCTGCTGCAGCCACTCCCAATGGCGGTCCCATTTTTCTGACACCTCCTCCTTCCTGGTTCCCAGTTTGTCCAGCTGTGCCTGGATCTGGGTGTGGTGGGTGGGTGGGAAGGGGTGTCAGGGATGGTTCCCACCTCAAGGAACCTGGGGGGCAGAGGAGGACCCCTGGTGCCCTTCCCTACCTCATCAGCCATGGCGCTCTTATTGAGCAGAAGGGAGCGCCCCAGCTCCTGGCAGGCAGTCAGCTCAGGCACCCGTGCCTCCAGCTCAGTCTTCAGGCCCTGGTGGTAGTTCATGAGCACCTCCACGGATGATACATCCCTGCAGAGGGCAGTGAGCAGGAATTTGAGCCACTGGAAGTCACTCTTAGCCCACCCCATATATGCAGTTCCCATCAGTTTCCTCGAGGCTCATGCTTGATGGCATCTCAGAATACCTACCTTCTATGGCCAAGTTCTGAGGGTCCAATGGTCTTCACTAAATCAATGATTCCAACTTTCCAAGGTGCCAAATTTCACACTTGTGATTCTAACCTTCTAGGATTTCAAAGTTCAATTCTTCTAACTTGCTATAGCTATGCTTCTGAAATTTCTACTAGCTGATGATTTAACCTTACAAGTCTGTGCTGTCCAGTGTGGAAGTCACTAGACATGTGTTGCCACTGAGCACTTGAAATGTGGTAGGCCTGATTTGAGATGTGTCGAAATGGAAAGTGCACATCAGATTTTGAGGACTTAGTGTAAAAATGAACATAAACTCTCTTATTAATATTTTGCTTTATTTTTGAGATGGGGTCTTACTATGTTGCAGGCTGGTCTCCATCTCCTGGGTTCAAGTGATCCTTCCACTCAGCCTCCTGAGTACCTGGCACTTTAACACCCATGCCACCATGCCCAATCTAATTAGTTAACATTAATTGATAATGTTGATACTATCTTGAGCATGTAGGGTTAACCAATTTGTATTGCTTATATCCAGGCACAGTGGTGCATTCCTATAATCCCAGCGATTCAGGAGGCTGAGGTGGGAGTATTCCAAGTTCAAGGACAGACCCAGCAATTTAATGAGATCCTGTCTCAGAATTTAAAAAAGGCGGGGGGCTGGGGATATTGCTCAGTGGGAGAGCACCCTGGGTTCAAAAAAAGGTATATTGCTGCTTGGCATGGTGGGGCACACCTGCAATCCCAGGAGACTGAGACAGGGGGTCAAGGTCAGCCTCAGCAACTCCAGGAAGTCCTAAGCAACTTAGCAAGACCCTGCCTCAAAACAAAAAATAAAAAGGCTGGGGATGTGGCTCAGTGGTAAAAGCACCTCGGGGCTCAATACCTAGTACCAAAAAAAAATAATAGAAAAAAAAAAAAAAGGGACTGCTAAAATCCACTTGCATTTGTTTCCTTTTACTTTGTTAATGTGGTTACAAGAAAAATTTAAATTATATATGTGGCTCACATTTGTGGCTTGAAATATATAACTGCAGGACAGAGCCATTGTAAACTCTCCAATGTCCAACACAAATTCCAAATTTTTGAAGGGTTCCACCAGTTAGTAGTTATAGCTTTATAAGACTTAATGTATCCAAACTTATCTCTGAAGGTCCCACATTTTAATGAATGAATTTTAACATTTTGAGTGATCTTTCAGATTCTGCCCATCCCACAAATGTGCTCTCTCCTCTCCATCTGGGTCATCAATCATTCACCCATGACTATTCATTTCCTTTTCTCTTCCCCCTGAAGTCAATCCATCAGTGAAAACTGGACACTTATAATTTTAAAATATATGCTGCAAAATGATAGGAAGCCTTAGATTTGTTTTGAACCAACACAGCATAAATGAAGGGAGAGCAGGGGAGTAGACAGCTGAAATAAGACTGGCGGGATGTTGATTATTCAAGTCATGTGTTCGCAATACCCATGCAGTTTCGCTATATTGCGATCTCTACTTCTGTGTATTGGATACTTAAATTTTTTTCATAGTAAAGATATTTTAATTCTGAAAATCAAGATCTCTTCTTCATCTCTATATAAACACCACTCTGGTCCAAGCCACTGATGGCTCCCTCCTTGATTACTGCAGGAGCCTCCTGACTGGTCTACCTGTTTGTACCTTTGCTTTCCCCGTCTATTCCTCACCGATGCACTCTTCACTCCATGCTCTAAACTCTCCCATGGCTGCCATCTCACTCAGGGAAAAGGCAAAACTTCTCATGCTCTCCAGGGCACTACTGTCCCTCTGGCCTCACTTCCTACCACTCTTCACTTTTCCTCCTTTCATTCCATACAATGAGGTGGACATGCTTAGTCGCCTGGTTCCCTTACCTTGCTTAATGTTTCCTGATGGTACCTCTCACTCTCTGAAATGATATTAGGGGCTTGCTTGTTTACTGTTGCCTCTCTCTCCCCTTGGAAGGCAAGGGGTTGACCTTGTTCACCATGTGACCCACAACAAGCACTCAGTAGAGATTTGCTAGGGGCTGGAGAGGCACGGCTCAGTGGTAGAGCATGTGCTTAGCATTGGAGAGGCCCTGGGTTTCATCTCCAGCAGCTAATAAATATTCACGGAGTAAATGGATGAAGACTCAAGGCCTACAAGCACAGAAACAATGCCACATGTCACACTCTCCAGGTCCTTTACTTCCTGGGCACACTGCTGGTCTCAGTCTCCAGCCTCTGGGAGATAAACTGGGTAACTTGCCAGCAGCATGTGAGTCCCTAAATTCCCATGTGACCCTCCTGCTGTCTTTTTCCCCTTTCAGAGGGTTGATCCTGCCAGGGCCAAATGGCAGGATCCTGGTTCCCAATCACTGTGGGATAGGCTTGGTTTTTGCTGGACAATGACATGGTGCCACTATGTGAGCAGTAAATCAATGCCTACTAAGTTAACCCTAAGATGTGGGAATCGTTACAGTGTTGCTGCACCCCGACGGAGCCCACACCTCCCCTGCATCTATCCTCAGCCCATCCCATGCTGTGACAACCAGAGATGGAGGGCAGTCGTGGGCACTTGGGAAGGACAGAGGGCAGGATGATGGACCCATGCTCTGAGCCCCCAGTGCCAGTCCAAACACATGTGAAGGATCTAGAACAGCGACGAGGCACACAGGGTGCCACGAAGATATTGGCTGTTGTGGTTTCCTACGGGTAGGGGGTTGTTGGTGGGCGGAGGGCAGCTGAGAGAGGCTGCCAATGACACTTAGGAAGCCCGAGGTGGGATGAGGGGCACCTGGGCTTGTCAGCTGCCCCGATCTGGCCCGCGATGCCGTCCATCCAGGAGAGCAGGTCGCGGGCCTGGCTGTGGAAGCGCAGGGCATCGGCCGTGGAGCTGACGTGCAGGCGGGCGTCCTCGCAGGCTGCCAACAGCTCTTTCCAGCCCTGCAGCACTTCTTGCTCCCTGCTGGCGATGGCCTCGGCGTGCTCGCCCGCATACACGGTCCGCAGCTGGGCAGCCCCCTCCTGCAGCTGCCGTACCTGAGGGGTAAGCCAGGTCGGCCGCCAGGTCCGCCCCGCCCAGGCTCCGCCCTCCCTTTCCTCGCGAGCCACCCAGGCTCCACCCTCTGCTTCCCTTCGGCCAACTGAGCGCGGAGCTTCTAGATACTAGGAGCATGCAGCCTGCGATCCCATACCGCCTCCCCATCCCTCCGGCTGCTGCTCTCTGACTTCCGGTCCACTACCACATTACTCAATGTCTGCTTCCTGATTCTTCTTTAACCTGGGTTTTGACGACTTTAACATCTACCACCAGTCTCCTTCAGGCCCCCGCCCGATTTCTTCTGGTCTCTCACCTATTTTTTCAGGCAGGCCCACCTCTATCTTGTTTCAGAGCAATCTGATTTCTTCCAGGAACCCCCTTTCCACCCTGATGTCTACTGGGTACGTTTCCCAACCTGCACGCCCTTCATTTCAAACCCACGGTCAACTAGTGAACCAGTTCCTTCAGAAACACTATTCAATTTACAGTCTCCCGTTCTCTCTCCCTTTCTTTCCTTCCTTGGCAGTGCTGGGGATGAAATCCGGGATCTCCATGCCAAGAGGTGCTTTGCCACCGAGCTACAGCCCCAATCCCTTTCATTTTTTATTTTGAGACGGGGCTTTTTAAGTTGCTCAGGTTGGCTTCAAATTTGCGATGCTCCTGCCTGTCTCCCAGTTGCTGGGATTACAGGTGTGCACCACTGTGTCCTGCTTACCCATTCCACCCCCATTTCTAACAGATCTACCACTTAATTGCTACCTCTCAGTCCTATCTCTAACAGTCTTCTGTATGGTTTGTAAAAACAATTGTCCAATTTCTATCTCCCTTGAGGTCTGCAAGCCAGTTCCCTTCAGTCCTGCTGCCTGAGTTCTATTAGGCCCACAACTTCTTTCCACCCAATTTCTTCATTTCCACCTCCCAATTCCTGTCAGACCCTCTGCCTAATTTCTAGTAGCTGTGTTACCTTTTCCATTCCATTCTCCCATATAGAACTAATTTCAGAAGAATGATTTCCAGCAGAGACCTGCTGTCTAATTTCTATCTGCCCACAGCCAAATTTCTCCTAAACTTCTCAAAATTCCACTTAAATACTCTATCTTCATTTACCATACCCAAATCTTACCATTCACTTGGAACCACTGCCCAACTCCACTGGAAACATCATTATCATTTCTACCAGCCCTACTATGTCACTTTTCTCTGTCACTATCCCATTTCCATGTACCATACAATCAGTCCATGTTCTATGTGGCCCATCATCCAATTTCTTTCTATTCTGAGGTCTACTTTCTATTTGTCCCACTGCTTAATTTCGACCTGCTCCACAGCCTGACTTTGTCTGCTCTGCTGCCCACATGCCCTCCCACCTTGTCCAATGGTCACTGTCACCCCACCTGGGACACAAGGAGCTGCAGATCATGCTCAAAGGCTCGCAAGGTCCTTTGCATGGAGCTGGCACTGGGTCTTGGCTCAGGTGGAGCAGTAAGGCGGGGCAGTCGCCTCCGCTTCTCCTCAATTTGTCCTTGAAGCTCTCGGGCATCACTGAAGAACTTATGCAGCTCCCGAGAGGCAGCCAGCAGCTGGGCCCGAGTACCCATGAGCTCCAGCAGCTCGGCCCAGGCCTCATTCAGCCCGTCCTTCCACTCAGCCATGGTGGCTGCTGCCGTATGGCCACACTCGATCAGCTCATCCACCATCTGGTTCACGGCTGCCAGCCGCTCGCGCCCTGCCGTGCCCGTTTCACTGGCGAACTCTGAGAATTTCTCCTGTAGCACCTGCCACCAGGATGTGGGGGAGCACAGCAAATGGGCAAAGGTGCCACATGTACCAGTCCCTCCAACTTGCTATCTTGTGACACATGTGAGTCATTACACTAATAAATGTCCTTATAATAAAAAATAATGTCCTGTCAAGCACAAGGCCCTGGGTTCATTCCCCAGCACTGCAAAAAAATTAAATAAAATAATAACATCCAACACTCTGTAGCAATAATAGAAATGACTAATAAAATAGTACGATGGTACAATATTAATGACGAACCCTGTGCTAGACACTGAGTGTGCTGTGCAGGGTTCTAAGTACTTTATTAATTCATTTGTCTCACAACGGAGCCTTGAGGTGTGTGCTACTATTATGCCCATACTACGGATGGGGAGACTGAGGCCCAGAGAACGTTAGTAGGGTAAACAGTGGCCACTGGTATCATTGTTTTCCTAATGGTGCTTACCGAGACATGTTCGAAGTCTTGGCCGAGCTCGGGTGAACCGGCCACCACCTCCTTCTCAGCAATCCAGTGCTCCAGCTCATCCACCTGGCGGCTGAGCTGGTACAGCCAGTACTGCTGCTCGAGGCCCACCCTGCGTTCCTCCCCCAGCTCCTTGAGCGCCACGTACAGGCGGTCCACCTGAGACTGCCGCCGGCTGATCTGCTCGCTAATGGAGGACGGGGAGGGGCAGGGGAGAGCCCCCTGAGACTTCTGGGGCAGTGCTGTGACCTCCTGATCTCCCCCTCCCAAGGTGTTTCCCCCAATCTCCAGGCTGGGTAGTTTCCCTCAGTTTGCCTCCAGCAGAGCTGTTTTCTGCAAGTCTCAGATTCAGTTAGCTCTGGACTTAAATCTCAGCACCCAGAAAGGTTTGCCTGATAAGCTCATCTCCAGCTGGGACTGCCTAGTTTCTTTTACTGCTTTTGTCTTTTTTGTTGTTGTTTTCGCCCAGTTTCTATTTTTGCTCCCTTGTCCCTCCCATCCAGTGACCTAGTGAGATACCCAACTCCAGTCTCCAGTGCCCAGCCAAGCCGCCCCATCTCCAGTCCTAATCTCCAGATTCTCTGGGACATGGGTCCTGCTCAGTGCCCCTCTTAGATCCCACCCCTAGACCATGCCTTTCAGAGCTCGGTGAGGTGACACTAGCCATACCAGAAGGTCTGTCAATCTCAGTATTTCAGGCTTTTCTGTCCTCCAAACACTGCCCAGATACTGGGTAGAAAGAGGACCTTTGACCTCCCTGGCTATGACTTCTCTAACTCAGTCTTAGACATCACCTTCCCCTCTACACCCAGTGAGGCTCCTCACAACACTCAAATCCCAATGCTACTGGCCTCCCCCACAACCATCCCTGGGCAGTGCCCCTTTATTCTGGTCCCTCCCCCTGGCCAAAATCCGCGGGTTCCAGCCCACGGCAATGAGGGCCCCTCCCACCCCAATGTTCAGTTCTGGCCCTGCAGGGAGTTTCAAGAGCCCAAGAGCGAAGCTTGGGGATCCTGATCCTGCAGGACCATTCCCCACAAACCGGCCCCGCCCCCGCACGGCCCCGCCCCCGACCGCCCACCTGTCCGGGTGCCCCATCTCCAGCAGCGCCCGGCACTGGCGCGACAGCTGCGCGATGCTTTCTTCATAGTTCTCCACGCCCTGCTCCAGTTGCAGGTGCTTCTTGAGCAGCTGCAGGGTGCTCTGTTCATCCTGGGGGCACACGGCGCCCGCGATGAGGCGGTAGCGGCCGGCCCCCGGTCCTGCGCCCCCAGGCCCCCCACACCCCCAGCCCGGGCGCACCTTGCCCTTGTCCTCACTCATCATGAGCAGCTCCTGCTCGCCCAGCCACGCCTCCACCTCCGCCACGTCGAAGTAGTACTGTTCCACCTGGAAGGCGGCGTCCAACACCTGCTGCCGCCGCTCAGCCGCCTCTCGCAGTCCTGCCCAAGCGCTCTGCAGTTGCTCCAGGCCCCGGCGCACGGCCTCCGCCTCGGGGCTGCGCAGCGAGGCTAGCGCGCCCGCGCGCTCCAACACCTCCTCCAGGCGCGGCCCGTGCGCCTGGATCTCCCGCCGCAGGCCCTGGGTTTGGAAGGTCAGGGTGGAGAACAGCGTAGAGAGACCCCAAGGCCACGCTCGCCTGTGCGACTGGCGCGGCCCACGAAGCTAATAGCAAACATCCAGATTTCTTAACAGGTACACTTGCCAGTACTACGAATCACGTAAGCATTTTGCCGATACTCGCTAACTCTACCCCCATGTTGCGGGTAGGAAAGCAGGCAACCAGAGAAGCTAGGATTCCAAGTGCGAGTAGCTACTAAAGGCTGCCAGGATTTGAACACAGAAGGCTGCCTCCAAAGACTGCGCCCTGAACCAAGCAATTTGATGATACAAGAGAGTCCCCAAAGATTGAAGCACAAGCCTGAAAAACAGGCTGAAGCATAATTTATAAGTAGTTGGCTGTCCCCATCTGTCGATTCTGAAGGCCTGGCTCAATCACTGTGAGCTTCGATATTTGTTCAGCCGCCCTGTAGACCCAGCCCATCCCATTTTAAACATTAAGTGCTCTTGATTGGGTTCCTCAACCGTGACAAGGACCATCCAGTTGTGTGTTCCCAACATTGTCAACAGCCTACAGCATTTTCATCAAAATAAAAAAGTAAAGTCTAAGAAAGACTTCAATCGCTTAACTCCATTTAATGCAGCATGATCATGAACTTCTCAAGAGTTTGTGGTCCCACCTCCCCAACATCTTTCACAGTATTGAATTCTCCCAACTTAGTTTTCCGTAAAATGGGGGAAATAACAATACCTGTCTTACAGGGTTATTGAGAGAATTAAATAATCAACATATCTCCTGCCATGGCTCCCAGTGGGCAGTACTTAGCTACCTATTAGGTCTTTAATCAATTTTTGATGATGATGATGATGTCCCTTACTTTGGACTTTGGTCCTCTGCTACAGAGTTTGAGAAACTCTTTTCTAGACCACTGTCTACTTTTTTGGATATAGAAACTGAGGTCCAGAGAGGTGAACAGAGATCCAGAGATTTGGGGGGCTCAAATGCACCTTTCCCCAATTTGCTCAGCTTAGGGGTCAGTACCTGCTCTCTGACTATCTCTGTCCTTTGCTCCTATGGGCATTTTGAGGTTTTGTTTGTTGGATTTTTTTCCTTGTCCCAAAGCCATTCCCCTTACTTCTAGTCACAAGACCCTGATTTTCCTTTGGGGAACCGGCTTGTCTCCTTCTCAGCCCAGGTAATTTAGTTAAGGCTCATTTTACCAGCAGGTTCCAGACCCTTAGCCTTGGCTAGACTAAGGAACCAACCAGATCCCTGGCCATCATGATTAGCTGGGGGGAGGGTGTATCACGTGACCCAATAAGAGTTATCCCTGGTACTTTGGAAGTTTTTGAGAGGAAGAAATTCTCTTTGCTTTTTTTTTTTTTTTTTTTTTTTTTTTTTGCTGGGATGTAATCTGAACCTGCTGGAGGCCTTTCATCATGAGATAAAGAGAGGAGAGTTGGCCTGAGAACAAAGCTAACATGAAGGGAAAAAAAAGACAGAGAGAGAGAGAGAGAGAGAGAGCGCGCGCGAGAGCGAGCGCAAGAGAGCCAAGAGATTCATGACATTATCTAGAAGCACCTGGATGTATCTGGACCTGCTGTCCACAGTCTTTTCAATTACAAGAGCTAATAAATTCCCTTTGGGGGTTTAACCACCTTAAGTTGTTTGTTTTCTATCACTTGTCATCCAAATGTGTCCTAACGTACTCCCTCACCTGGCTCAGCTCACCTGGTTCTTTTTGATGTGCTGCTGGACAGCCTGTAAACCACTGCCTCGTTCTGTCTGCATGGCCAATGGCAGCCGCTCCTGAACCCATGCCTGGAGAGGACACAAGGAGTAGGTCAAGGGGAAAATGTACCCAAAGACTATTGTATCCCAACTAACATTCAAGCCCTTTGCTTGGCATCTAATGGCTTTCCTTGCCTAAAAGCCCAGACACATATCTTTAGCCTCCTCAGGTGACATATTTTGTCTTGCTTTCTGCACTTGGGCGATCTTCGCACATGCAGGTCTTGCTTCCTGGAATTCCATTCCATTCCTTCTCATTTGTATTTTTCCTTCAGGTCTCAGTTCAGACATCCCCTCCTCCAGAAAGCCCTCCCTGACTTTACACTTTGATCAATTGCCTTTTCTGGGCTCCTACTGCTTCTTAGACTCACCATCATGGCCCTAACCACCCTGGATTGTCACTGTCTGGGACAAGTCTGTTTTCCTCTTTGGACACTGAACCTTCTGTGGGCAGCAGCAAGGTCTGCGTTGCTTACCAGTGCACCTCAGCATTATCCTTGCTGGGCCCAGATTGATCAAGTCACTAACAAATTTGTGCAAGTGAATGAATAATGAAGGAGCAAATCAGGAAGTGAGTGAAGAAATGAATAGATATGAGAGAATGAGCGAATAATGAGTAATAAGTAAATCGTGGAGGAAGAAACAAAGGATAAACTAGTGAGTATATGCACGAGTGACTTCATGAATGAATCCATGAGTGAGTGAAAGTGAGGGTGAATGTGAAAGAGTGAATGAGCAAGTGAAGGACTGAATGACTGAGTCTGTCAGCGCTCTCCACTCCCAGACCCGCCCAGTCCCCGCGCCCAGTCCGGCCCCCGCCAATCCCGGCTGGGTTCTCTATCCTTGCGGTCCCGGGTTCGTCCCACACCATTCGCAAACCTCCGCCCCTGGTATTCTGATCCCGCCCCGGATCCTGGCGCCCAGCCTCACCAGCTCGTCGTCTAGGTCGTGCGCCACCTGATGCAGCTCCTTGGAGGCCAGCAGCAAGCGGCGGCGCTCCTGCAACGGCTCGAGCAAGCGCACCAGCCGCTCGCCTACTGCGTTCTGCCGCTCGCCCACCAGCTCCTTGCTTGCCGGCTCCAGAGGAAGCGCCGCCGTCTGCGCCTGCAACTCTCCTACCTCGCGGTACCACTCCTCCACCTGTGACTCCATCGACTGTGGAAACAGGGGCAGGGTCAACGGGGCCCACCTTCCCTCCTGATCCTGCTGTGGCTCTCCACTACCCTTATGATGATGGCCAAATCACTCGTCCCGGGGCCCACCGTACCAATCTCCTGCAGAAGCGCTGCCATCCCTCTGCAGGCTCCCACAACGCCCTAAACTAGTTCCTGCCTCAAAGCCCGGCCTTATCTGTTCCCTCCGCCAGGCGTGCTTCTCCTGGTCATTCAGATTTCAGCTCAAATATTACCTTCTCAAAGAGGCGTACCTGACCCTGGGACTAAAATGGTCCATTAATTCATTAATTGCCAGAACAACCCTTCAAGGTTGATAGTACCCCGTTTTACAGAAGAGGAAACAGGCCCAGAGAAGTTAAGTAATTTGTCCAAAGAGCTAATCTTGCCAGATATAGAAAATAAACACAAAGCTATAGTGGTTTGGATGGGTGATGGGCCATAGGGATAAACATAAAGTACAAAAGCAATCCTAAATACACAGGAGAATTAATATATTTTATAGATGCCATTAGAAATCCCCCAGGAAAAGATGGATTATTAAGTGAATGGTCATGGGCCAACTGGCTAACCAATTGAGCTGGATCCCTTCCTTGCTCTTTATACTGAAAACAATTCCAGATGGATTACAGACGTAAATGGAATAAGTAAATCCATAAGAAAACCTGGGCAAGCTGCATTGATAATCCTCGGATGGAGAAAACCTTTCCAAGCATAAAACCATAAAGGGAAAGAGTTATAAATCTGACCACATAAAAATACTTCTGCACAAAAAATTTCATAGATGTAAGTTAGACGGCAAATCACAACCTGAAAAAAAGGTTAGGTATTAGAACAAGGAACTGATTTCAGAGAATTCCCCTCTATTCTGCTTCCTTGTCTCCACATTTAGCACCACCATTAAGTCACTGTCTTTATTCATGTGCATTGTTATTATTATTATGTACGGGGATTGACCCCAGAGGCACTTCACCACTGAGCTACACCCCAGCCCTTTTTTATATTTTATTTTGAGATAGGGTCTCACTAAGTTGGTGAGGATTCTGCAGAGTTGCTGAGGCTGACCTCAAGCTTGTGATCCTCTTGCCTTAGCCTCCTGAGTCCCTGGGATTACAGAGGTGTGACACTGTGCCCAGCTACTCATGAACTTTTAATTGCTCTCCTGCTTCTACAATATGACCTCCCTGAAAGCAGGGGCTGTGTCATGTTCACTCCTTTGCCTAGAACATTGCCTGGCACACAGTAGACCTCCATTATGATTTGTTCGAATTGGGACATCAGCAAAGAAAAAAGACTGGATAAAAAGCAAATCGGCATCAGGACTGGGGTTGTGGTTCAGTGGCAGAGCACTTGCCTAGCATGTGAGAGGCACTGAGTTCCATCCTCAGCACCTAGCATGTGAGAGGCACTGGGTTCCAACCTCAGCACCCCACAAAAATAAATAAATAAAATAAAGGTATTGTGTCTACCTACAACTATAATTTTTTTAAAATGTTAAAAAAAAGAAATAGGCATCAGATGCAAACGGGTGACACACAGAAGAATAAGCATGTGAAAAGATGCCCAGTCTCACCAGTCAGCTGGAAAAAGAAAATTAAAACAAGATATCCTTTTCTACTCATCAGATTGGCAAAACTGTAAAAAACAGATAATATCTAGTGTTGGCAAAGACACAGGGAGAAGGGCATGCACAGCCACTGTGGGTGGTGGTGTAAAGTGGAAGAGCTTTTTTGGAAGGCAATTTGGCAGGTCCTATCAAAATGTAAAATATGCATACAATTGACCAACACTTGCACTTCCACTTCGAGGAATCTATCTAAAGAAATTCTGGCACATATGCACAAAGATGTGTGTCCAAGGATTTCATCATCATGGAGTTCATAATGGGGGAGAAAAACTAGAAAAAAACTTAAAAACCATCACGGGTGAAATGGTTGTGGCTGGGGTTGTGGCTCAGTGGTAGAGCTCTTGCCTAGCATGTGTGAAGCACTGGGTTCAATCCTTAGCACCACATAAAAGCAAGTAAATAAAATAATGTGTCCATCTACAACTAAAACCAATTTTTAAAAAGAGTGAAATGGTTAAACAAATCTTCATGAGTATGGAATAACAGATGAGTTACTATGAAGAAGGAAAAGCAATTTAGATTCTCCATATGATATAAATTTGTAGTGAATTGCACATGCATAAAAATTCCCTGGAGTAAATAAGAAATTAATAACAGATGGTACCTATTGGGGGGATGAGAACCTAGGGAAAAGATAACAGGGATAGAAAGAAATTTCACATAGGTTTTTTCTTGTTCATATACTTTTTGATGTCTGAACCCTGAAAATTTATTTATTCAAAAATTCAAATTAAACATGAAAATAAATCTAACAAAACATGGGCACATTTGTAAATGCATAGAAAAAGATCTAGGAAGATGTACACAAAAATAATAACTAGGGTTCGTTTTGAATTGAAGAGAGGCTTTGTATTTTACTGAAAACTTCTGGGTTAGTAAGACAGTTTTCCAAAAGAATATATTTACATATTATGTGATTCCAAACAGATGAAGGAAGGCTAGAGGAGAAAACAAAATAATAATAAAATTAAGTGGTAACAGATTATAGCAAATGACTGCAAACGAAAACTCAGAACTCAGGAACAAAGCCAGGACTTTTATTCCAAGGTTCTGGAGTGTGGAGCTGTTGGTTTTGCTTCTCCAACATCAAGTCCTGCCTTCCAAGCACCTGGAATCCTACTCTCAAGTCCTGAGGAACCAACAAAACCTAGAGTCCCACTGTGACCCAAGTGTGGCCAATCAGAACAATGAACTCACCCTGGTCACCAGGATTAGGTCAGCAATACCTAAACAGGGCCAGAGAAAACTCTTCCAGCTTCCTTAGGGACTAATGAAACCCTGTGGTCCAAGCATAGTCGTGGGACTCAGGCCTGGCCAATGAGATCATGGAATCACCCTGGCCATCCAGACAGATGGGCCTGTGACCTCAGATGAGCTAATGAAAACTCTTCCCACTTTTGCCAGGAAAGGGCACGCCACAGGGGAGGTGCTCTTTCCTCCCATGGAGTTCCTACACTGGGAGGATGTAGGCTGGGATACTGGGGACCATCTTGTCACCATGAGGGAAGAGACCCCCTCAGAATGTGACCAACACAGAGGAAAGTGGGCTCAGTAGAGGATATAATTTAAATGATCAATCCACCCCAGAGTCCCAACTGACACAGTTCACAATTCATAAGGGAATAAAAAAGGGTAAAAAGAAAATCAAACTTTATAACATGTCATAACCACCCAAGATGGAAGTTGAAAAGGTGCAATTACAAGAAGCAGAAGTGAAAGAAGGAATAGTCATCTTAGAATCTCCTTTGCAAAGGATTGTTCTTCCTAAAAATCATCATAGTGATGAATAGAAACAGTAAAATGTATTAGAATTCAGGAAACTTAGAGATGGTCTGAGATTTCATGGTTATAAGCTCCAATTTCTCATTAGAAGAAAACCCTCCAGCAAGTGACCTCGTGACCTGAGATGGACTAATTCCAGGGACTGACACTTTTCCACTTCCACAAAGGATGCTACAGTTCTTTTAAAGCCACATATTTTGAACACCCATTCAATATGTATCCTTTTTTCTGCAAACCCCAGTAAAAGATTCATAAGTTCAATCGTCACTAAACACACAAAAAGATGCTCAACTTCCACCATTAAGGAAAATGCTCATAAACATAATCACAAGCCAGGATCCCACCTCTCAGATTGGCAGAGATGAAAAGCTTGTATCTAATGATGGTGAGCGTGTGCGGAGACGACAGGTCTCAACCAACCGGTGTGGTTACTGTCTTTTCAGGAGAATAGCAGACAATATCGATCAAAAAATATGCAAAAAAATTTCTTTTAGCCCAGAAATTTTATTTTGAGGACTGTTTTCTACAGAAACACTTACTTGCACAGAGGATCAAATATGTATGGACAGGAATACTTGCTGCAGAGATATTGATATGTTTGGAATAGCCCAAAGGTCTCTGAACAGAAAGTTGGTTAGACAGATGGTCAAGTTGGGGCTACAGCACTTGCCTAGCATGTGCAAAGCCCTAGGTTCCATCCCCAACATTGTGAAGAAGAGGGAGGAAATTGTCAAACCACCCTGTAGAATATTATGCAATAATTTTAAAGAGCAAGATCTGGGGAATTAAATAGACCAAATTATGTTATGTGCATGTATGAATATGCCAGTATGAAGTCCACTATTCAGTATAATCAATAAGCACCAATAAAAAATTTAAGAAGATCAGAATATGCCCATATTTATAGATGGGCACTTAACCACTGAGCCACATCCCCAGCCCTTTTTTTGTATTTTATTTGGAGACAGGGTCTTGCTAAGTTGCTTAGGGCTTTGTTAAGTTGCTGAGGCTGGCTTTGAACTCTCAATCTTCCTACCCCAGCCTCCCGAGTCACTGGGATTACAGGCATGTGCCACTGCGCCCGACCCATATTTTGGAACAAGGAAGGATGTCTGTTCAGGATGTTTTGCAAAAGTAAGAAAGGAAAGTTCTAGTATGGTAAGCATACTGTGTCTGTGTGCAGACATATGCATAGAATATTTCTAGGAGGGCAGAGAAGTAAGTGTTAAGAGCAAGTAAACCCCTGGGGAGCAGGACTGCATATGGAGGGAAAGGGTGGATGTCTCACTTTTCATATTACACCCTTCTATTTGAACTTCTCACCACAACACTGAGAAGGCACCACAAAAAAAGAGTAAAAGTAAAAAGTAAAACCAGAGGAGCCATGAAGTAGTGATTCCTCCTACAACACAGATGACCCTTGAAAACATCATGTTAAGTGAAAGAAGCCAGACTCGAAGGACCATATGCTGCATGGTTCCATTTATATGAAATGTCTAGAATGGGCAAAGCCACAGAGCTACGAATGAGATGAGGAGGAGGAAAATAGGTGATAGCTAATGGATATGGGGTTTCTTTGGGGGATGATGAAAATGTTCTGGAATTGCAAGTGGTGAGGGTTGCACAACTTTGTGAACTTACCACTGAATTGTGAACTTTACAATTTGCACTTTATGGTATATATGGTATGTGGTATATATAAAATAAATTTTGGATTCATTTTTTTGAAAAGACATCAAAGTTTTAAAAATACAATAGAATCTGAAAGTGAGATTCTTGCTTATAATTATTTTAATTTGCATTATCCTTAATGACAGAGAAAGGTGAACATTTCATTGCGTTTTTAATGATCATTGTGCTTCTGAATCTTTTATCCATGTTTGTAAAAAGAGGATACACATTACATAGGTGCTCAAAATGCACAGCCTCAGGTGCTAGCAACAGCATAGGTAGGCCGCAGTAAGCCCTGACCCCTAGGTCAACCTCATCCCTACTTGGGTCCACCCTGCTGCCTTTCCCAGTTTCTGATTGAAGGAACTGAGGCTCAGAAAAGAGCAGTTGCTGGCCCAGAGTAGAAACTACCAGAGTCAAAATTTAAACTTAGGACCACCAGATCACAAAACCCAAGCTTCCTGTCACTCTGCTTCTCTATAATTGGGCAGTGTGGCTCATTAAAGTGGGGTTGTGTGCCCTAGATCACACAGTTAGTGGAATGGGGATTCAAGCTCTGGATCACAGAGCTTGGGAATGTGGACTCTTGCCCCAAGCCACCCAGCTGGATGTAGAAAGTGGGACAAACAAGGAAAAGGGGGTGAAAGGGGTTTCCTTGGCCAGAGAAAGAGCCCTGCGTAGGGTGGAGGTAGGCATGGTGAGAAGTCCCCAGGGACTCAGCCCAGCAGCTGCAGAGCCTCCAGTGCATTTCCCTGCTGGTTCCACTCTGATGGCAGGAGACCAGCCCCCACCCCTCCAAGCAGGAGTCTTTGGCTGAGCCAGACCAGCTGGCTGGCCCCTGAAGGCTGGGAAGCCAGGCTTGGGACTCCACCATCTGGTCCACAACCAGTAAGGACAGTTGGGCAGGCTTCCCTGAGGGAGGACTCTGAGTCACATGGTCTGGACCTGGGAGGTAGGGTCCCTGCTGCAGTGGCTGAGGGGAAAAGGGGGAGCACAAAGGGGATCAAGGGAGGGTGGCAGAGACAGAGAACTCAAATAAAATGAGACAGAGTGAGAAAGTAGGATGGAAACTAGTAGAACACAGAGATGGAGGCTGAAGGACCAAGAATGAGGGGTCGGGGAGCCGGGACAAGGGCCCAGCTGGATGGCCCTGCAGACACTCAGTGCCTGGGCCTTCAGGAAGGCCCCAGGGGACAGCAGGCTTTAGGAGGTCTCTTCCCTCCCCAGTGCAGCTCCTGAGGCCCAGCTGGGCTCCATCAGGGCCAGTGGCCCACTGGGTCACAACTTGCCTTGGGCTCCCTCTGCTGGGGAGAAAACCCAAGAGTCCTGTGCTGGGACTGCGTCTGGCCTCCACTGCTGTGACTGTTGGCCAGTCCTTTGTCCCATCTCCTCCACACAATGGGGACCCCATCTCATGGGCTGCTGGGTTTGGTTGGGACTAATGCTCTCACCCCCAGGGAGGGAAAAACTGATTCCACTCTAGCTGAAACCAGAGGCCTCAAATCCTCTTTCAGAAATCTAATGGGGCAAGGATGCCCAAGTTCACCAGACCTGAAAAATATGCCAACACTCAGACCACAGTGAGTTATCACTTTCCACCCATCACACTGAGCAGAGTCTAAAAAGTCTGATGATACCAAGCTTTGGCCAGGATGGAGGAAACAGGTGCTCCTTCACAATGGGAGAGGGAGCATCAGTCTGCAGAAGGACATGGGCACAGAGAAAGGGTAATGCCCCACATGGAGTATGAACAGAAACAGAAGCAACCAAGCATCACATAAACAGAACCAAAGCCAGGGTGGGGAGATAACTAACCCGAGTAACTTCTGGACACCATATGGTGAGGCCATACCCTCAGGTTGAAGACAGTTAACATGGAAGACCTCTACACAAACACGGAAACTCAGATTTGCTGGGGCTGCAATTCTCAAACTTTGTATTCTGCATCTTCATTTTCACAGGGTGCGCAGGAGGTCATGACTATTAGTGTGACCATTTGATTGAAAAAGAAACTGAGGCACAAAGAGATAAGTAACATCCCTAGGCAGATGGTTAAGTCCCAGAGTCGGGGCTTGACCCCAGGCCAGCATTCATGCCCTTGACTGTGATACAGTACTGTCCACCCCCACCACTTCTTGTTGTCAAAGGGTGGGTTAGCACTGGGGTCTTTGCCACTAATCAGAGGAGGTTCCTGAGGCTCAGAGAGAAAGGCAGTCACTTGCCCAGCATCACATAGATAGAGGCGAAGCCGAGAATCAAATCCAGGCCTGCCTGAGCCCTGAGTCTGCCTGTCGCTACTCTCTTATGCTCCTGGAAAAAAAATTAGTGATCATGTAAAATAAGTAATAACCCTAGTGACAATGGCCTGTGCCAAATGTCTTTCTTTGCCCCTTTTGACCCACAGTCCAAACTTCTCCACCCTGCTTTATGCCCTGGGGCAGGGAAAGGAGAGGGGAGGATTCATCTATTTTTAAGGTAGGGAGGGAGTGGCTCCTGGCTACTGGCTGGTGGCCTCCAGGTAGGCTGGGCTCTGGATTGACTACACCAATGGCAGGGTCCAGTAAATAGCATTAGGAATGGCCGAGCTGGGTCTGGTGGCATACACCTGTAATCCCAGCAGCTCAGGAGGCTGAGGCAGGAGGTTCATCTCAGCCTAAGTTCAAAGTCAGCCTCAGCAACTTAGGCCCTAAGCAATTCAGCAAGACCCTGTCTCTAGATAAAATACAAAAAAGGGTCAGCCGTGTGGCTCAGTGGTTAAGAGCCTCAGGTTCAATCCTGGGTATTCTGGGGATACCAAAAAAATAATAATAATTTCTAGGCAGCAGCAACAAGGCATTAAAGCAAGTGTATGGCCCTGTTGGGCCTGGCTGAGTGTCCACGAAGCTGGGCCTGGTGGACTCAGGGGAGCCCGTAAGAGACAGAAAGGAAAGAGTAGAGTGAGGTGAGGTTTTATTTCCCAGCTCTTCCCAAGGTACCACAGGCTGGCTGCTCTGCCTGACTAAGGGTCCCAGCTTCTGTCTGGTGACTCTCTCCTTCCTAGTCCCCATAGTTCCTCCTCATGGGGAGGTCGAGGCTCCTAGGTGTTATGTGCAGAGTGCTGCTCTCCCTGTGGCTCCCTGTCCCTCTCGTGCCTCTTGTCAAGAGCCTCTTTGCAAGTGCTCCCCAGCTTTTCTTCTGTAGAGCATGACCTCTGCCTCTGGTGGGGACCCTGACAATCACAGAGTCCCAATTCTTAAGCCCTCATCATGTCCCCGGCATTGTACTTCCTGGTCCTGGGAGCCCTGCATGGATAGAGTCCTTCTTCTGGTGGCAGCTAAGGCTCAGTGAGGGACAGAGCACGGGCCAGAGCTGGAATCCGAGCCCAGGCCTCTCTGCTTCCACTGCCCAAGCTCTCGTGGTCTTCAGCTGCTTTTGCTGATTATACTGTTCTCTGTCTGACTCCCCAGGTCACTGCCACTCTTGTCTTTGGGAGATTTCCTCAGAGCAGACTTGTGTCTGAGTCACCCCTGTGTGTCCACTGCCCGTCCAGCTGGTGGGGTCTGCACCTCAGTATGATTGATTTCTGAGGCCAGTGAGAGGGTCACTGTGGTCTGGGAGTGTCGAGAGAGAAGGATGGACAGGAGCTAAACGTGGTATTGAACAGCCACTTGGTTGCTGTGTGACCTTGGGCTCGTCATGGATCCTTTCTGTGCTGTGGTTTCTCAAGGGTACCTGAGGATAAGAGAACCTCCCTCACTGGGCTGTGGCGAGGAGAGGGGGGTTCAAAGTGCCTAGCACAGAGCCTACATCCGCAGTTCTCTAATTGTGGTCTGGGGACCCTGGGGATCCTCAAGATCTTTTCCAGGCCTCTGCAAGGTTACAACTCCTTTGATAAATTACTAAGGTGTTATTGGCCTGAGGCATTCTCATTCTCCCTTGAGCGTACAGCGGGGTTTCTCAGAGACCAGATGACCAAGAGGGTAATGGACAGGGCCAGGGAGCAGATGGGAGAGGCCAGCTCTTCTAGTCCACACTTAGGAGTTGCAAACACGGAACTGCAAATCTTCTCACTACCTTTTTTATTTTTGGTTCGGAAAATACAGTTTTTGCTCATGAAAGAGGGCTATTAGAGTTAATGTGATGGATTTTAAATTGTTTTAAAGTGAATCAATAACTGGAATGTTTCTGTTTTCGCTGTTCACGTGGTAAATATCAATAGGTCTAATCTACACAAACAAGGGCTCTTCGAAGATCTAATTACTCTTAACTGTCTAAGGGAGGAGACAAAGATGTGAGAACCACTGGTGTATCCAGTCCTGACCTCACAGGCCACCTTATTCAGATCTGTTTTTCTCTTTGCTTCTTTGCCTGTCTTCCCCACCAGGACAGGAGCCCCATGAAGTCAGTGGCTTTTCATCCATTTTGTCTCCTGCTATATTCCAACACCAGTAGGTGCCTAATAAATATTTAATGCATAAATGAATAAATAAATACTAATCAGTGTCTTATGCTTTATTATTAGTCTACTTTTTTTTTTTGTGGTGCTGGGGATTGAACCCAGGGCCTTATGCATGTGAGGCAGGCACTCTACCAACTGAGCTATATCCCCAGCTCCCAACTTGTGTTTTTTTTTTCTTTTTTATGGTATGTGGATTGAGCCCAATCGCATTCCACACTGACCTACTCCAGTCCTTGTATTTTTTCTTCTGAGACAGGATCTCACTAAGTTGCCAAGGCTAAACTTGAACTTGTAATCCTTCTGCCTCAGGCTCCCAAGTCACTGGGATTATGGGCATACTTGAAGTTTGGGGTTTTTGTTTTGTTTCTGGTACACTCTATGCCAAGTGCTTTATAAACTAAACAGTGCAGAGTCACATCCAAGAGGTGCAGCAGAGAACCCAGAGACCTGGACTGCAATCAGAGCTCTGCCACTACTACCCCAGGAAGTCCACCTCTCAGGGCCTCAGCTTCTCGATGGCCACAGTCAGGCCTGACCTCACAGGCCACCTTATTCAGATCTGTTTTTCTCTTTGCTTCTTTGCCTGTCTTTACGTGCTCCTGGCACGTAAAGACAGGAGCCAGTATGCTTTGGGAGGTGAAAAGCAACACCTACATCCACACTTCAAGCCATCATTCCATGTCAGATCATCATGTCCTGGGCAGCAACCAGCTACCAAGCTGTGACTGCTTGTCATAGGGCCAAGCATTTCACCTTCTGTGCCTGTTTCCCCATTGGTAAAATAGGGCTAATAATAGTATCAACCTCCTAGGAATGCTGGGAGGAGTCAGTGAGACCTCAGCTCATAGACTGACAGGCAAGGAAGCGCTCTACTATGTTACCCGACCCTGTGCAAAGCCACTCCCCCACCTCTGGACCTTTGTTTCTCCAATTGTAAAAATAGGGCCAGGATTCTGAGGACCTTCAGTGTGCTGGTTATTCACCCACAGCTTCTTGGCTCTAAATGCCCCCTCTTTCCTTTGTGCCCCAGGCCCAGCTGGGGGGATGGATGCTTCCAACAGTTACTTTCAGCTGGACTGCCTTGGTAATCCCTTTCTGCTCTTCCACACATTAGAAATAAACTCCTGTATTAAATCCCCTCAGTTTGAAGTCTCTCAGGTGGGGTTTGACCCTTACTTAGCCCACAGTGGTGCAGGGAGCCCCCATCTGGCCAGCCTGTCCATACCTGCAATTTCTTGAGCTGGCTGTTGACGGTAGCCAGGTCCCCACCAGGGTCCACATCTTGCAGCTGGCTTTCCATGTGAAGGAGCTTCTTGTCCAGCTCAGCGAAGCTCTGCACCAGCTGGTCTGCCTTGCTGGCTTCGAAGAGCTGCCGGGCCTTGGCCTGGGTGGTGCTCTCCAGTTCCGCCCAGCACTGCCGGATCTCACCCAGCTTCTTCCGCACAGAGGCTGCCAACTCTGGCTTCTCCTGCATCAGTTGCTGGCCCTCCTGGCCCAGGGAGCAGACGGTAGAAGGTGAGAGAAAAGGGTGGGTGGTGGGGAGGGACAGGGAAATGGGGGTGGGCAAATGGACACAGCGATATATATGGGGAGAGAGACAGAGGCAGGGAGTTAAGGACAGAAGCGTGGATACAGAGATAGGCCCAGAGACAGAGGAATCAAGGAAGAGAGACAAGAGAGAAAGAGACAGAGACACAGGGAGGGAGGCAGACAGACATGAACACAGGCATGGGAAGGGGACAGGGAGAGACCAATAAGCAGAGTGATGGACATAGAGACATGAATGCACAGTCAGGACCATGGGGAGAGAACCATAAGACAGAAGAGACAGAAACAGAAGGAAAACAGAAAGAGTGAGAGAGGCAGAGAGAGAGAATGAACTTCCATTAAACTCGAAGTCAAGGAGACTGACCTTGCTAGGTGCCACCTTTTATATATAATATATATGTTTTATATATTATATAATATATTATAAATATATATATTTTATATGTTGTATAATATATATTTTTATATATTAATATATATTTTGTATATTATATAATATGTATATTATAAATATGTATATATTTTTTAGTTGTAGGTGGACACAATGCCTTTTTTTAAAATTTTTTATGTGGCCCTGAGATTCAAACACAGGGCCTCACATGTGCTAGGCAAGAGCTCTACCACTGAGCCACAACCTCAGCCCCTAGGTGCCACCATTTATAAGGTACCTAAGGGTATAAGGCCAATCTGAGTATCACTGTCTGAGTTAGAAGAGTTGGGGTACCCAGAGTTACAGATTTAGAGATTCAGCCAGAGTAGGAAAAATTCTGGAAGCTGAATTTTTTTCCTTTGGGCCCCTCCAAAACTCAAGCTGCTTGTTGGCCCAGAGCTACATACTTTACACATTCAAAGTAACAATAGGAGGATGAGGATGTGGCCCAGTAGAAAGCGCTTGCCTAAGGAGCACAAGGCCCTGGCCATTCCCAGCACCACAAAACAAAACAAAACAAAATAACAAAACCATAGTAATTATAGCTCCTAGGTGCCTGGCCTTTGGGTTAAGCACTTTGTGTACCAGGGAAGGAGCTAATTTATTATTTCCTTAAATTCACAGAAGAGTTAAACTGAGGCTCAAAGAGGTTAACACAGTTCTCCAAGGCCTCACAGCTAGTAAAAGGTTAGAACCCAGGGCTGACAGAATTCAAAACTCATTCCCCAGGCATACTCCAGACTTTCCTTGACCTTCTTTCTTAGATACCCTAAGTGGCATGGAAGGAAGTCTGGTGGAGGAGGTCATAAGAATGAGTAAGGGGCTGGGGTCATGGCTCAGTGGTAGAGAGCTTGCCTCACAAGTGTGAGGCACTGGGTTCCATTCTCAGCACCATATTAAAAAAATAGATAAAGTAAAGTTGTAGATTGTATCCAATCTACAACTAAAATTTTTTTTTAAAAAAAGAATGGGTACAATAGTTAACAAACAGGAGGCCAAGAGCACCATTTAGCAGAGATCTGGCCATTTTATAGATAGGCAAACTGAGACTTGAAGAGGTTGCATGAATCACTTCAGGTCACATAGTAATAGACAGGAAGCAGGTTTGGACCAGTTCAGGGGTATGAGGCCAACAGGACAACAGTAGAGGGTGTAGGAGGTGAAGCACGAGTTCCCTGGAGGCTTCCACCATATGGAATGGACAGAGAGGCCCCCACATCCTCACCCTCTCAATCTTCTCCAGCCACTCCTTATTCTGAGCCAGCTCAGCCATGAACGCCTGGTGCCGGAGCCATCGCTTATGCAGCTTGTGGCTGTCTTCCCGAGTACCATCCCGCGCCATCAGCATCTTCTCATGGATCCAGCCATCCAGCTATGCAGGGCAGGGTAGGAGGGCTCAGCTGGTCCCCCCATCACCCAGGCACAGTCCCCCATCCCCTCCAGGAAGTCCCAGGTTCAGGTCCTGGGTTGCTAGGGGTGGGTGGAAGTGGGGGGAGGAGGAAGAAATGGAAAAACCTTTGCAAGTGAGGCCTTTATGTTGGGGAGGGGAACTTAAGCTCTTCTTGGGTGGAAGATGAATGGGAGACCCCCAAACACAAAATTCTTTGGCTTTCCCGGCCTGGGGGCAGCATTCCTCTACCCTCCAAGCCCCAAGGTAAGACTCCTGAGTCAGTCAGTATCCTCCCACTGGGGGGAACATCAAGAAAAGCTCTCCATAACTAATTTAGCTAACTTCCAATTCAGCCCCAACCCCACCTATAGTAAAACTTAGACCCTTCAACTCAGTCTTAGCCACCCCTAATAAGGACCAATTCAAGATCCTCAACCCATTTCTGAGAGTACCAACTGAAGTTCACATATCCAGCCTCAGCCCTCCATCATGGCCAGATCAACTCCCAGAACAACCTCCCAACTATTGCCAAACCTAGCTCCCTAAAAAACCAGCCTTCCAATCTGGAGTAAACCCATCTCCTAAAATTAAGATCCACTATCCCTAATGAGTACACAGGGCTCTCCAAATCCAGTCCTGGGACTTTAAGACCACAGTTCCCCAAACCATGACCAGCTCAAGCTTCCAACCTAAGCCAATTCCCCAAATTTGAGTAACCAGGATGCCTTCCAGACTCCAGAACCTGCCTGCCCACAAACTAGCCCTGGACACCCCAGTGTGAATCAGATCAAACCTCCCAAGACAACCCATGAAACTAAAGCTAATTCTAGTCCTCCTGTATACCAACAAAACCAGTCCTCCAAAGTGCAAGCATTAAGAGTGGCTCCTGTCACTAGACAGAACCAATCACAGTCCTGCTTTCTGAACCTTCTCCCTATCAAGGAAAAACTTGTTCCCCAAACCAGAACCTCCCCACTCATGACCAAACCTGGCACCTGGGACAGTTTGCTCCTCCCTCTTCTCCTCCCCCCTCCAGTCACAAGATACTCCTCCTCCCTCCTGGAAAAAAAAAAAAAAAAACACCACAGACTCCAGCTCAGCAGTCTCGGGAGGCAAATGCAGTCATAGCCAAGGACAAACCCCAAGCTGGCCAAGCCCCACCCCATATCCTGGGAGCAAGGCTCCCCAGGGGTCCAGGACAGCTTCACACTCCCTCATCACACACACACACACACACACACACACACACACACACACCACAAGCCAAATCAAATGCTGGATTCCCAAACTCAGTTCACAGGTTCCCAACACGCAAGGAAAAGTCCAATGGCAACCACAGCCCACAGGGAAGGCAAAACCCCTAAAGGAGATGGTACCCTGTCCTCAAGGTAAACCTCCCAAACGCAATCGCCCCCTCTCCTCACTGAGAGCAAAGCCCAATTCCCCAACAACCAAGGAAAAGGCCCCCCAAATAAGGGCCCCTCAGACATGGAGAAAATCCAAGACTTTCATAGCCCAAAGAAGAGCTCCCCAAAAGTGACTAGCCCCCAACATCCAAGAATGACAGATCCCGAAGGAACCAGGGATGCAAGCCCCCAAACACTACGAATCCTCCAACTCCGGGGCAAATATCAGACCCCTCTCCATACTCAGAGAAGTGGACCCTACAGAGACGGAGACCCCCCTCGACCCCCACGGCAAATCCAGTCTACCCTAGGAGTAGCCTTGGAAGTGCCCCCTTTTCCTCTTCCCTCCCTGGGGTCCGGGTCCTCCGTCCCGCCAGCACCAGCACCGCGGACAGCTCCCGGCGTCCTTGCCCCTCCCCCAGGGCAGGGGTCCCGGCCCGCCCCCGCGCCGCCCCCGCCCCTCCCTCCCGCGGCCCCGGCGGGCGAGCACGCGCCCGAGCCCCTTCCCCCGCCCATCTCGGCCGGGGCGCGCACCAGCCCCCTCCCCTGGCGCCCCCGAGACCTGAAGCTGCGGAGGCGTTGGCGGGGCGTCCCTGCGGCGGGCGGGCGGGCACTCGCCCCTCCACTGCGACGGCGGCGGCAGCGGCGGCGGCGGCGACAGCTGAGGCTCCGGCGGACGCGCGCCCCCTCCCTCGCCCCCGCGCCGCGGCAGCGCGCCCGCCCGCGCGCGCCCCCTGCCTGCCTCCATGCCCGCCTCTTTGCGGGGCCCTGGCTGGGGGTGGAGGAGGAATCACCACCCTCTCTGAGCTTCGGGTTGGGGGGACTTCTGCGCCATCTCAGACCATTGCTGCGTGGTCCAGAACGTCATGTTGAGGGGGGCTTGAGTCCCTGACTACCTCAGCTGTGTGAGGGTGGGGACTGTGAAGAGGAGCTGGAGGGGCCTCACCAACCATCTCTAATGGGTTGAGGCTCAGGTTTCTGGCCACCATGTGGGTGTAGGGAATATGGGAGGGGCGACCTGGGACATCTCTTATAATATTTCAGTTCAGAACAGTCTCCGATGGGAAGAAGGAACTTGGGATTCCTGGACCCAGCTCTAATGGGTTTGAATCCTGGCCTACCTCAGCTACGGGGGAGGGGTGTGGAGGCTCTAGTCTCTCTCATTTCTCGGGAGAATAATCTCCCATGGGGGTTCAACATGGAGAGGGTCAAACCATTTTAGTTGGGGTGGGAAGAGGGCAGGGATCTGATTTCTCAACCATCTTTGGTTGAGGGAACTTGGCTACTCGGTCATCATGAGGGGAACAGATGATTCCGGGTCACAGAGAGAGGAACTTGGGGCCAGGCCCACCTCTTTTCGTGGAGTTAAGAAAATGGTTAGTGGGCCATCTGATGTGTTTGGACTCCAGAATGGTGTCTGTGGAGTATCGGGGAAGGAGGGCAAAGCCACGAGGCTCCTGAACCATCTCCACTGGGGAAGGAAGCTTGGACCATCTCTGATTTGGGCCCATCCCTAAGTGTGTGTGTGTGTGTGTGTGTGTGTGTGTGTGTAGATCATCCCTATGAAGAAAGAGTTTGATTCCTGGAGACCGTTAAAGGGGCGAAGACATTGTTCAGGACCATCTGTGATAGAAGTGCTCTTGGCAGCTGGCCCACTCCCAACTCTAGAGGCTCCAACCCCTAACTCCACTCTGCCCCTCTCCCGGAGCAGAGCGCTTCTCACAGATCTCAGGAGTGAAAGGTGAGATCAGCGCTCGTCCCCGCGGGACCCGTTGGCGCGGACGCGCGCCGTTGCCAGGGGCGCCTAGGGCCCCTCCCTTCCCGGGGCCCCGCAACCGAGCCCGCGTGGGCGGGCTGGGACTTGGAGAGCATGCGCATTGAGACCCGGCTCCGTGCGCCTCCTGGCGGCAGAGAGTGAACATCGCACTGCGACCCACTTAGACGGGGCGTCCCCGCCCCCCACCTCTCCCTGAGTACTTCTCTCCCTTTGAAAGGGGGCATTGCTGTCTCCAGCACAGCTAGAGGTCCTACCTCATGGCAGTCTCGGAGGAAGTGCTGCAGCCCAAGCTGGTCGTGTAGCTTCTGCATCCACTGCTGAGCCCGTAGCTGATTTTCTTGGCTCCTAGAGATGGGGAGAGATGGGCTGGGGAGAGGCCCAGGTAGAGAGGGAGGCAGCAGGACCATGAGGGCATCAGGCTGGGTAGAAGCATGGAAGAGGGGGGAAAGAGACCAAGGTGGGAACGTGGGAAGAGGTAAAGAAACATTAGTGGGATAGAGCCAGGGACAGAACCAGAGAGAGACAGAGAAAGAGAGGGAGAAAGAAACAGATGGACATCTGGAGAGAAAGTGATAGAGATAGATATGGACTGATAGATAGACAGAGGCCCAGGGATAACAGATCTAGAGACAGAGCAAGAGATACTCAGAGGCAGGGGCTGAGGTAGGGCTCCGTGGTAGAGTGCTTGTCTAGCATATGGAGACCCTGGGTTCCATTTCCAGCAAAATACACACATACACACACACACACAAATTGAGATTGTGAAATGCCAGAGAGAGACAGACGTGTGAAAAAAACAAAGACCTAGTATGAGAGATAGATATATTCTCACAGACACAGGACCAAAGACAAAAAGATAAACGGAGACCTCAAGAGGGAAATATTGACAAAGACCCAGTGAGACGTGGACAAAGAGAGAATAGGGGAGGACAATGAAAGAACTGGACGAGTGTGTGCCAGAGACAGAGGACAGAGAGCTTGAGACAATGAAAAAGAAAAGGAGCAGCAGGAGGGAAAGTGACCCAGGGAGTCAGGGCAGGGGGAACTCAGAGAGGGACAGGCAGAGATGTGGCAAGATGCCACCAGTAAAAGACACAGCCTGACAGACAGACAGACAGACAGACAGACCTGGTGGGTGCCAGAGAGGAAAGAGAAAAGGGAGGTATCACTGCAGTCACAGGGAAGCTAGGGTACTATTCTCACAGGGAGGTCCTTGACCTAAGTGAACTGGTCAGACTGGACCTGAGCCCCAACACCACCGCTTCCGGAAGCCTGGTCTTGAGCTAGCGTTCAAGGTCACATGCCCAAAAGCCCTGAGGGTTCAAGGTCATCCCACATCAGCTTGGGTGCACTTCTGGCCTGTTGCCTTCTCTCTCCCCCAGAGAAAGAGAAGAGCCAGAGGGAGCAAAAGAATGAGACTGTCCTTCCCAGGTCTCCCTTCCAGCCCATCCTGGCCCTGCGGGCCTTATGGGTACACATGTACCTGCTCACTCCTCCCACTCTCCCCCACCCACTCTGCCACAACTCTAGGGACCTCCTTGCTATGTCTTGAACAAGCTGCTCCCACCTCAGGGCCTGGCACTAGCCCTCTCTGCCCGGAATGGCCTTTCCCCGAAGTCTAGTAGAATGCCGCCTTCTCAAGAGATCCCTCCTGACCACTCCCTGACAATTTCTGGGTTTCTTTCTTCAGTTTTTCCTTGGTCCTGTGACACCTCTAACATACTGTGTATGTTCCTTTTTATCTTTTCCTCCCACAGTGGGGTGTAATCTTCACGAAGGCAGAGATTTTTGTCTGTTTTGTTCACCACTGAATGTCCCATGCCTTGGTAAAGGCCTGGCACATGGTAGGTGCTCAGTATACTGTTGTTGAATGAATGGATGCTGGAAGGCAGGCAGGAAGGAAGGAGGGAAGGAGGAAGGAAGGAAGGAAGGAAGGAAGGAAGGAAGGAAGGAAGGAAGGAAGGACCCAAAGGCAGAGAGAGAGAGAGAGAGAGAGAGAGAGAGGAAAAAAATACAAGTCTAAGAGAGAAAAGCAGAAGAAAAGAAAGATATGCAGATGAAGGAAAATGGAAATGGAGGGAGGCAGGAAACAGACATAGAAATAAACAAATGGGGGCAAAGAGACAGTGTGTGGGAGATACTTCTAGAGAGACCCAGAGGCAGATGGGAAGAAGTAGCAGGAAGGGCCTGAGAGGAGCCCCTGAAAGATACGCTGCCTTCTGCCCTGGCTTAGCTGCAGAGCCAGGAAATAGGAAATGCCTCTGAAATTGATCTGCAGTCAATCCTCCAGGCCTCCACCAGCCAGACTGTCAGGCAGCAGTCCTAGAGATGGGGAAAAGTCCTCCTCTCCATGATGCTGAGAAAGCGACAGTGGCTATGTCACATCCTGGCTGGAACCTCGGGCAAGTTGCTGGACTCTGAACCTCATGGGCAAAATCTGTAGGTAAGAAAGGGACCTCATACACGGGGTTGGGCCAGGTCCCCGGGGAGCTGAAGTGCAAGAGACAGGGACTCACCCTGGATCTCACAGGTTGTGCGCCAAGCACTGCCCCGCACTGCCCCGCAGAAGGTTGGGGCTCTGTGCGTTTAACTGATTGAAGATTAAGTGAATAAGCAGAAAGATGAAAGGAGCAATTAATGAATGCAAAGGAATGAATGAGTAGTCAGGGAATGACAGTCCCCTGGGCCCCTCCTGCTCATTCTACAGAACCTGGCATATGCAGCTGCCCAAGCAATGTGGGTCAAAGGAAGGATCCAGCTGGAGAGGGGAGCCTAGAGGACAGGGTTTCATCCCCAGAGCCAGGATCCCCACCACAGTTTCCTTTAAACACCTCCAGCCTTGTCTCAGAGGCATTTGGGGGAAAGAATGCCTGAAACAGAAAAGAGGCTCAGGTCTCAGGTCTCTGAGTGGTGAAGTGAATTGATAAGGCTTGTTTGCCATCAGAAGATAGGAAGTCAGAAGGAGGGGCCCTGGTCCTTCTTACAGCCTGGATCATGATCCAGAGAAGACAAATCTGGGGCCACCAGGAGGGCAAGAAAATTTGATAGTAACAAGAGAGAAAGAGCTACGTCTGAAGGTGATCCTAGGAAGTTCTCTCTGTGAGGGTGGGAATTTGGGTGAAGCAGTGGTACTGTTTGTTCCGGCCTAGAATAGCGTCTGGAACACAGTAGATGCTCAATAAATGATTTGCTTGATTAGTGCAAGGACAAAAAAGGGCAGTGGTGACGGATGGTGACAGAAGCAGAGAATGAGGTGCAAGAGCAGGGTGAAAGAGACACATAGACACACACCGGGTGCTTCCCAAAAAACTGGGTGCCCGGGGCCAGTCAGGAGCATAGTAAAATATTTGGTGACCAGTGTGGCAGGGGACATCACCATCCAATCTGGAAAGCCAGAACCCATGCTGAATCTGCTCTCTAGCTATGGGATCTGGAGAGGTCTGGGGGTTCCCAGGGAGGTGGTATTGGGATTGACTTCAGGGGTGCTCTACACTGAGCATTGTCTCCAGCCCTTTTCTCTTTTGAGACAGGGTCTCACTAAATTGCTGACACTGGCCTTGAATTTGCGAAGTCGCTGGGATTACAAGCATGCATCCCAGTACCAG
This sequence comes from Glaucomys volans, assembly GCA_020662805.1. Lineage (NCBI taxonomy): Eukaryota > Metazoa > Chordata > Mammalia > Rodentia > Sciuridae > Glaucomys > Glaucomys volans. The sequence goes on from JAJEJO010001749.1 coordinate 67,479, forward strand.
CTAACAAGTTCACATTTTAACCATAGGTCAGGATTTCCCCGTGCTGAGGGCAAGCTTTGGAGAGAAACTTTGTATTCTATATTGTCTGTATCTTTCTGGTTTACAACTTCCTGTTACCTTTTCACAAAATATCCATTTCAATGAAACCTAAGACAATATGGAATTAAATAGATATCCGAGAATGGCAGAGAAGCAGCAAAACTATGATCAAAAGGAGGTGGATCCTGGTCTGCCTCACCCCTCTCCTGTGCCAAGACCCCACCTTCTGTGCCCCTGGGGTCTGGGGGACCTACTTCTCCAGCAGCCGGGCCACAGCCTCCTGGGCCTGCTCCCCGTAGGTGTTGCCCTGCCTCAGCAGGCCCTCAGCGGCCTGCACGGCCACCTGCATCTTCTGCTGGTTCAGCTCCATCGTGGTGAGAAAGTCCCGGTGCCTTTTTATGGCCTCTTCCACTGACTCCACCGTGCCTGGGAGCTCCGCACCAGACAGTGCCACCTCCTGGGAAGGCGGAGGGGTATGCAAGTCAGCACCACTTCATCCAGGATCTGGAGAGGTTGCCAGCCTGGCTGGCCACTCTGCTCCTTTCCTGGTGCTGGTATGGAACCTCAGGGCCTTTGCTCATGCTGGTCCCTCTGCCTGGCAGCCTGTTCCTCCAGATACCCCTGTGGCTGGCACTTTTCCTTTCTTCAGGTCTCTCACCACCCTGCCAAAACTATCAACCCCCACTCAGGCAGCTGCTTTACCCTGCTTTATTTCTTATAGCATAACCTGATGTGATGTGTATGCATTTACTGCCCCCCACATGCACTTATAGGAGTGGGATTTTGTGACTGGTTTCCTGAGATGTGCCCAGTGCAAAGACAGTGCCTCACTCGAGAGACCTTTGTGGGTGTCTTTGTTTTTGTTGGTGCTAGAGATAGAACCCAGGGCCTCATGCATGCTAGGCAAGCATCTTACCACTGAGTCACATCCCCAGTTCACTAGAGAATTTTTGGTTAATTGATGAGGACTAAATTGGGTGCTGTGTGACCGACCTCAAGGAAATTTTTCCCCTCTCTGGGTCAGTTCTCAACTGATGGGGAAATCAGAAAGGGCTGATATATTTAATAACCTCATAATTCAAGGGATGTCTAGCACCTCCCCACATATACATATACACACACAGCTTTCTAATGCTCCCCTGCATGGGTCAGCATTGCCTAGATAACCAACACCATCACTGAGCCACATCCCCAGCCCTATTTTGTATTTTATTTAGAGATAGGGTCTCACTGAGTTGCTTAGGGCCTCGCTAAGTTGCTGAGGCTGGCTTTGAACTCGTGATCCTCCTGCCTCAGCCTCCCAAGTGCTGGGATTACAGGCGTGCACCACCGTGCCTGGCTGGGGTCTTCCTTTTGAACAATCTGAAAATTGGGTGTTCTATTGTCCATATCCTTAATCCAAGGATCCAAACATTTAGTTCGTTAAGCTACAGAGTCACCCTCTCCAGAGAACCCACTACTGTCATTCCCAATAATGAGGACAATTTGCTACCTTGGGCACCCTTGACCATACAATCTGCAATCATTTCCTGACTCTCCTAACCTCTCAGCTTGTCATTTACTCCAGATCGTCTTTGAACCCTATTTAATCATCACCTATCAACCTCATACTCTTATTTCTTTCCAAATAATCCACAAATCCAGGGAGCCATGCCAATACATATCCAAATGCACTACTCATTTGGAATCGTCCACAAACTGTCACCTCCCATAAGTCCCAAGCCAGCTCACTCAATATGAACCTTAAATTCTGTTATCACGCCCCATGTACTCAAACTGGATGATCCAAAATCCAGTCCTTCGGATAAATGACTACCCCTCAACTCCCACACATCTCAAATAAGCCACGAGCCCCAAGTAAGCCACGAACCCAGTGGGTCCCAACCACACCTCCCAAGCCTTCCCTGCCCGGCCCCCCCCCGCTCCCCCCCCGCCCCCCCCGCAACCTCCTGCGGTCTTGGGTCCCCACCCGGAGCACAGCCAGCGGGCACCTGGTTGCGCAGCACGGCGAGGGCTTGGCATAGGTCGCGCAGGAAGAGCTGGTAGACGTGAGCTTGGACCAGCGCCTCCCTGCGCGCCTCCCACAAGCCGAGCAGTTTGTGCCAGCCAAGTTCGAGGTGTGGCAGCCACTCGTCGAGCGCCAGGCCTGGGCCGAGCTCCGCGCCGTCTGCCGCCAGCAGCGCTTCGCTGGCCGCCACAATGCGCGCATAGTCCTCCTCGCGCTGGTCGACCTCCTCCTTGAGCGCAGCGTGGCGCGCCAACAGCGCGTCCGCCTCTTCCAGGCTGCTGGGCAGGGGGCCCTCGTTGCCGCCCGCCGCCTCCTGGGCGCGCACCAGCCAGTCCAGGAAAGCGTCCAGGTCGTGCAGGAAACGCTGTAGGCGCCCGGCCGCCGCCACCGCCTCGCCGCAGGCCTGAGCTGCGCTCGCCAGCGCGCCCCACTCGGCACCTAGTTCCTCCGCGCCCTGGTGAAGCCGCGTTGCCTGCGCGGGGAAGCGCTCGGCCAGCAGGGCTGCCTCCTCCAGAAGGGCCGCCTGGCGCGGTTCGAGCGCTTGCAAAGCAGCCTCTAGGCCGCTGAGGCGCCACTGCAGGGCGCCGCCCGCGCGGGGCGCGCTCTCTACCGCTCGCCGCTTCTCGCGCACCTGGGCACGCACCTCCGCTACCTCCAGCACATGGTTCTCCACCAGCAGTACCGCACTCATCTCCTCTTTGCGCTGTTCTACCAGCTCCACGATGCTGTTCCACCTGCCCAGGGGAAAGAGGACAACTTGAGGAGGGCAGGGACTCCTCTTGGACGCGGAGGACCCACCCACCCACGGAGGAACCCAGTCCCTGGCCAGCCAGCCATCGTTCGACCTTGGAAAGTCACTCTATCACACTGAGTCCCAGTTTCTGCCTGTGTAAAATGGAACACCACCGGGCACAGCCGCTTAGAGCAGCGGTTCTCAACGTGTAATATGAGAAGGGTCCTACGGCCCTTAATGACGCCATTGCCAGTTCACTCTCCTCTCCCGGGGTTCTGTGGAGTCTTCCAGAGGCCATGTGTCAGAGAATGAACATAGAAGCAGCTCTGAGAGCCTGGCTTCTTTCTCTCAAGCCAGACATTAAAGAGATTTGCAAAAGCACAAAACTATTTTCACTACATTTTCTGTGAAATACAAAATAACTTAAAGCGAAAAGTAACTGAAAAACAGTTACTTTGGGATGTATCTCTGGGTGTGGCCCAGAGGTAGAACAGTTGCCTAACATGCCCCAGAATCCTGGCTCCATTCCTAGTACCAGAAAAACAAGCATAAACTTATTTATTATTTATGATAGCTGGGCAGGTGGTGCATGCTTGTAATCTCTGCTACTCGGGAGGCTGAGGCAGGAGGATGGCAAGTTGAAGACCCAGAACCAGTCACTTAGCAGGACCCTCAGTCACTTAGTGAGACCCTGTCTCAAAATAAGAAATAAAAAGGGCTGGGGATGTAACTCAGTGGTGCACACACCTGGGTTCAATCCCCAGTATTCTTCCCCAAATAGGTTTATTACATTTTAATGACAACAGTTTAAAATTTCTCAGTATTAAGTTCTAATATGGTATACATTGATAGATTTAAGTCACTAAAACAAGCTCTTTGGGTCCTCAATGGTTTTTTATGAGAGCAAAGGGGCTCTGAGGCCAGAGTGTGCAAACTTGGTGGCTGACAACATCAGGTCCAACAAATAGCTACTGAACACAGTGCCTACCTCAGAGAGAGACCTTGTAAGGGTCAATGAGTTACAAGTTATGAAGTTCTTATAGCAGTACTTGTTGGCTACTATTATTGAGCAAGGACAATCTCTGGGAAGACATGAAGCCATTTTCTGCCTTAGGGCCTTTGTCTAGGCTGCATTTGCTGCCTAGAATTTTCTCTGCTCTCTCTTGCCTTCCCCCCAATCCCTGGCATGCTCTATCAGGCCACTCCCTTTCTTCCGTAAAGCTTTACTATTCTCTAAATATCTTGTTCACTTATTAGTTTACTTAACTGTCTGTCTAAAAGGGCAGAGATTAGGACTCTAAATCAGAGGGACTTGAGTTCAAGTTCTTTCCTGGCCAGATTTCCCACATGACCTTGGGTAAATAATTTCCCTCTCTGATCCTCGGTTTCCTCATCTGGAAAATGAGGACAATAATGTCCTCTTCATTTCATGTTCAATGAAAGCATATAGCTGGCACCTGGCATACAGATCTCACTAAATATTATAATTTAGTATTGTTGTTATCTTTTTAGGTCCTGATGCTGTTGGACTGTCAAAGCTACAGAGGTTTTTAAAGTTCTTGATATGGGGATTTTACAAGACATAGTTAAGAGCAGTCTTTGGGGCATGAGGGCCTACCTCAGTGGTACAGCACTTGCTTAGCATGTGCAAGGCCCTGGGTTCCATTCTCAGCACTGGGGGGAAAAAAAGGCAGTCTCTGGAGTCAAACATATTCAATTTCAAATCCATGTTTCCTCCCCTAACTTGTTGTGTGACTTTGGGCCAGTATCTTCATCTCTCTGAGCCATATTTACATAGGATAATTTCTATCCTATAGGGTTGCTGGAAAGACTGAATAGATGTGATAAAGAACCCCAGCTCTGGATTCAGACAGAATTGTGTTTAACTCCTACTTATTGGATTGGTAATCTTTGATGAGGATTTCATCTTTAGGGTTTTTTCTTTGTTTTGTTTGTTTGTTTGTTTGTTTGTTTTGAGACTGGATCTTACTCTGTTGCTCAGGCTGGCCTAGAACCTCTGGGATGGAGTGATCTTCTTGTCTCAGCTTCCCAAGTAGGTGGGACTAGAGACATGCACTACTAAGCCCGGCTAGATTTCACCTCTGCGGATCTGCATCTCCATCTATGAACCCTAGCTCTCTCCACCCTATGAACTGAGAGAACTACTGGTTGTGTTTCAGGAGAAAAGATGACTTCATTACTATTCTTACAGAGTTCTAAATTCTGAAGCTTTACTATGGAAATTGGGATACTGGGAGATAAAATAAGGATTCTAAAGTGCTTGGGGGCCTGGGGTTGTGACTCAGTGGTAGCATGTGTGAGGTACTGGATTGATTCTCAGCACTGCATATAAATAAATTAATTAAATAAAGGTCCATCAACAACTAAAAAATTCTGAAAAAATAAAGTGCTTAGGAAAACTCCTGACAGATAGTGGATATACAACAAATTCTTTCTGAACACATCAGTTAGCAGTCAACTGAAATGCATTATGTCTTCATCTCACTACATCATCATTACCACTGGGTGCTGCCTGTTTTTCTTTTTTCTTTATTCTTTTTTCTTTTTTTTTTTTTGTAAAGATTTTGCTGATTTATCAGGTGGCCATTAACATCTCAGGGGTTTGAAATCACACATCTTTTATTTCTATGATTGAGTAACTGGTATGAGATACCAAGAAGGACTTCCAGCCCCAGCCCCACCTACCTGCTGTTGAGGTGGTCCTGGCAGGAGCGCACCTCATCTGAGCTGGGGTGACCCCCTTCCACTAGCTCCTGCACCGTGTGGTTCACGTCCAGGACACGGCCCATCAGACTGTTCATCTCCTGGTCCAGGCTCTCAAATCTGCAGAAGGACAGAGGTGCTCAGAGGCCTGGCCCCCTGGGCCTGCCCATTCTTGGCTGGCATGAAACTGCCTCTCCTGGTTCTGCTCCAAGCTCTCCAGCTTCACTTCTCAGGCTCCTTTGCTGGCTCCTCCTCTTCTACTGGCTGCCTAAATGTTAGAGTCCTCAGCACTCTGTCCTGGATCCCCCAACTTTCTCTTATCTCCCCCCGCCCCAGCCACCACCCTCCCCACAGGCTCCATCCACACCCCGGAATCCCAGACCTCCACATCTCACCTCAGCCTCGGCCTCCTTTCCTGTGAACTTGTCTCCAACCTTAAATACCCTCCTGGGGCTCTCATACCCACTGTGACTCAGCATCCCCCCATGATCTTGGTCTTTCTCTGGGTACCCCAAGGTCCCACTATCCCCCAGATCTGATCCCTGGGCTTTGTTCTGAACCATAACCTAGCCTGTCAGCACACAGCTTGTCCTCTTGGCCTCCTGCTCTGGCCCAGGCCTGGCCCCTGTCATCCAAGTCCCCAATGCAGTTGCTTCTCTGGGTTTTCAGACCCCTCTTCCACCCCTCCACCCCTCCCTCCCCATGGCAGCCTAGGAGATCTGTATAAACTGGGCACCATTCTCCCTGGTTTAAAACAGCTGGGCAGCTATGGACGCAGTGTGGGCAAGGGGCAGCCGTGTTTCCAGCAACGCCCAGCATAAGACCTGGAGTGGAGTAGGCACTCAATACACTCCTGCTGAATGCACGGAGGGATGGACAGGAGGCTGAGAGAGACAGGTGCTGAGGGAGAACAGGCATTGTTCATCCCTGAATTTAACACTGGTGACTGTCAGCCTGCCCACAAATCAGAGCATGACATGCCACAGGGGGAGGGCTATGAAGAAGTGTAAAGCAGGTGAGAGAAGCAAAAGTGACAAGCTATTTCCTTAGCTAGAGACGACATTTGGGCAGGGATGGTAAGAGTCCCAGGGGCAGAATGAGGTTGGGTATTGGTGGAGGACTTAGGTGGGTAATTTCATGCCAGGTCAGGTGTATATAAACCTTATAGTAATAATGGCAAATAAGGCAGAGTGCTCCCTGGAGCCCAGACATTTGCTAAGTGTCTCATAGGTATATATTGGCTTTCTGTTCACCACAAGCCTGTGACATAGGGCTCTTATCAACACCATTTTACAAATGGACAGACAGGTTCAGAGAAGTTAAGCAAGTTGCAGAACTGTCACAAAGCTGATTACGGGTGAAGCTGAGATTGGAACCTCTGGTTCCACCTGAGAGAACATGTGAACTGCGGACCCCAGAGGGGTCCCGCGGGGGACAGGAACCCGGGAGTACCAAAAGTACGTGCTCACCGGTGCTGTACCACCTCAACGTCATCCAGTGAATCTGGCACACGCATGGCGAGTAACCACTGCTCCTTCTCACCGATCCACAGCTCACACGCGTGCACCTCGCCGAACATTCGGTACACGGCGAGCGCATCCCGCAGCCACTGGCGCCGCAGCGCGGCCACCTCGGTCACCTCAGCGAACAACTGCTCGGCCTCCACCACACGCACCTGTAGTGCCACCACCAGAGGTCCGGCCCCGCTGGCGCCCCCCAGTGTCGCTAGCTGGCGCCGCAGGCCGCCTACCGGCCCGCGATGCGCCTCCACCTCCCCGGTGAGAGCGCGGTGCTGGCGCGCCAGGCGGCGACTGGACGCTTCATCGTGGCCGAAGTCGCCAGCGGCTGCCAGGCGGTAAGCATCGCGAAGCCAGTCCAGCAGGGCGTCGAGGTCGGCGCCAAACTGATGCAGTGCCCGCGCCTCCTGCAGCCGCCTCTCGCGCCGCGCGGCCGCCTCCTCCAGTCGCTGCCAACGGCGCCGTGCGCTTGCCGCACGCTCCGCCAGGCCCGCCAGCTGCACTGTCTCGGCGCCAGGGCCCACGGCGCCGCCGGCCGCAGCCAGCTCCTCGCCACGCCGGAGGGCCTGCTGCAGCAGCGCCCGCCGCCCGCCCAGCTCGCCCTGCAAGATTTTGTGCTGCGCCAGCAGGCGCGCGGTGCTGGACAGGTCGTGCGCGCCACCCGCCGCACCTGCAGCGCCGCCGCCGCCGCCGCCCGCGGCCTCCAGGAGGCGCTCTTTGTCGCGCGCCCAGCTCTCGGCCTCCTCCAGCTCCTGCAGCAGCGCCCACAGGCTCCGCGAGGCCTCCAGCTCCGCGCGACGCCGCGACGCCTGCTCCTGCAGCTCCGCTAGACAGCCGTGCACGTGGTTCACGCGGTTGCAGATGACCTGCGGGTCGCAGGGCTGGTAGCCTGGGCCAGAAGAAGGGGAGGATACCATGTCGGGCAGGAGCCCAGGGGAAGGTGATGCGGTGAGGGCTACCTACCCTGTCCTTGACTTGATTTCATCAGCGGCCATGTCACGCCTCCCCTCCTTCAGGCGAAACTCCACGGTAGGAGCAAGCACCTTCTCTGGACTCAGGTTTCTCCACTTCCCGCATCCCTGCCTGACTACTCTGGGCTGCATTACCGTTTGGTCTCTCCCACTGATTTGGAGCTCCCTGAGGGCAGGGCCTGGGGCTTTCTTGGGTCACTCGGCATTCCCTCCGCTGTCCATCACAGGTGGAGCCCAATGGCAGCCTAGTCAACAGGGTGGGATATGGCTGAATGATGGACGGATTCAGAGCATCTCAGATGTGTATATTAGAGGGTGAATTGTGTTTCCATCAGAGCTGGGCCAAAGGAAACTTCCTTGCTCTTAAACCATGTTTCTGGGTTCTCTCTCAGTCTCTGTTGCCTTTTCAACTAACTCCAGTAATGACCTCAACTTTCTTTTTTTCTGGAATATTTCACCTTCCTCTTGGATCTCTGGTTTGTAACTAGACAACTCTGAAATTTATTTAATAAGTCACAGCCTGCATTTCCTTAGTGGATTAGAATAGAACAAATAGACAAAATCAGGATTCAACATATGAGGTAAGCGGAAGTGGAATTATTACATTACATTAGAATTATTACATTACATTATATTATATTATTGAAGAATTAGAATTATTCTAATACAGAAGAAGAATTATTACATTACATTATATTATATTATTGTTACTATCATCATTATTGGTACTGGGGATTGAACCTAGGAGTGCTTTACCACTGAGCTACATCCCCAGCCTGCTTTATCTTATTTTTTTGAATTTTGAGACAGGGTCTCATTCAGTTGTTGAGACTGGCCCTGACCTTGGGATCCTCCTGCCTCAGCCTCCAAGTTGCTGGAATGACAGATGTGCACCACCATCTTAGCTAGTTTGTATTATTTTATAAAACTTTTGTATCCATGTGTGAGTGCGTGCAGGTGTGTGTGTGTGTGTGTGTTTGTGTGTGTGTGAACTCTGGGTCATGAAGTACGTATATTTCTTACTGAGTCAAAAAAGTGTGAGAGACATGCCCTAGATGATTCCAGGATTGCTGCAGTTAAGGACATTCACGGATGTTTGCAAATGTCAAGGCATTCAGCTGAAAAACAGTTAAAGCAACACAGCTTCCGTGTATCCAGCCCTTACTCTGACAAGATGTCATTTAATCTTCACAGCCATCCTATGGGACCAGTATCCTCACTGAGTCCATTTTATAGACAAGGAAACTGAGGCTCAGGCAGGAGAAACAGCTTGCTGAGGACCAGGGAACAAGTGGCCAATCGGGAGATCTCCCTTTGGACCACTCATCAGGCAGTGCTGCCTCCAGTCACAAGGACAACACACACTCCACACTGCTGCCTCCTCAATGCTACTTGTCTCCAGGAGCTGGAACTTCAAAAGGAGAATGACAGAAGGAGCCTCCTGGGACAAGCATCCTTCAGACAAAGAAGAGGGTCCCCACAGCGTCCCCTGGGGGTGTGATGCCGGTGAGTGGGGGCTGAGCCAAGATGGGGATATCCTCTGCTGGGCTCGGAAGGAAACAGCAATGCTTGCCCTTAGGGTGTGACATGGCCCCAGGTGGGTTAGAAACTCTGTCATCCTGCAAGCTCCAGCACCTGGACCTCAGTTGCCTCATGAGTGAGAAAGAAAAAAAGCAGCCCTGACTTCCATCAGCACTCATAGCCAGCTGACAAGTACCAGAAATCTCGCAGAACACTTTAGACAAGGCCAAGGTGATGGCAGGGAGTAGGACAGAACCGAGCCACTGCCACACCTGGCCATTAACAAAACCCAGGTCACAGAGCAAACCACACAAGTGCCCGCACATGCTCCTCACCCCACTGAGGTGAATAACCACAGCCATTAAGTGTAGTCTCCTTCTGTTCCTCTCACCATTTAGACAAAATGATTAAGATGCTGGACCATCTGATTCCCCCGTGTCCTGGCAGCTTCTGGTTCATACCAAAACACAGCATTAAATCATATCCCAACACCTGACCCAAGCCCAGATCCTACCAAGCCCCTGTAGCACTCCGTTACTGACAGGCCCCAGGGCTCCCCGTGGTGTGTGCAAAGACCCAACTGGGAACCTTCTAGAACTAGCACGCACGCCCTGCTTCCAGCAAGGAGGCCCCATACCCCTCTTTCTCAGTCAAAATCTTTGAGGGGGCTAATGCCACAATGATTGGATGAGCAACAGGGATAGAATACAGTGGCCAATGAAAGTGTTCCTTGGATCTTATACTAGAACAATTGGGGAAAAAAGGAGCTTCTGGTCTGCTAAGTTGTTGGGTTATGGACATGAGGCTGAATGACCCAGGTTTACAGCACAAGGGGAGGGACTTGTCACCCAACAGCGACACCAGTACAGACAACTAGGGACAGAGAGAGTGTTAAGAGCATCAAGAACCATTCCTGGATTCAGCCATGCCTGAAGTCCAACCATCCCTTCCCAGACATTTTAGTTACATAAGCTAACACCTTCCCCATCGCTCCTAAGCCAAGTGAGTTCCATCGCTTGCTGCTGAACAGGCTCTGACTGGACATTACTTTGCACAGTTTTTCTGGTGTTCATTTTGCAATTGCCGCAGACCAAACCCAGGGCCTCGAGCATCCCAGGCCAGAGCTCTACCACTGAACCACACCTCCAGCCCCTTACACAGTATTTTAAAAAATGGTATTCACTGAGATCAGGCCATGAAGGGTCTAGTATATAAAGGTTCAATAAATGTGGGCTGTTAGTGCAGAATCTCAAAGCCAGAAGAATTTAAGCAGTGGTCCAATGTCCCACTCAGGGTGCTAAGCAGGGCACAGTCCCTGCTCCATGATTTTCCTAAAGGCGTGTGGCCCTCGTCTCCACTCAGATGCTCTCCCACTCCTTGCTTCCGCCTCTCAGAAGTCATTATTGCCTCTATCAACACCGTCCTGAGAGTCTCCATCCCATCCCCATTGCAGACTCACCCTGCAGCTGGGAGAAACGCAGGGCTGCAGCGTTGAGGGCCTCCACCCTCTCACTTTGGGCAGCAATGTCCCCCTCCAGCAGTCCGTGCTTCTGCAGCAGGTCATCCGCCTCCACCAGGTGCTGCCCACACTCCCGGGACAGCAGCTGAGCCTGCCGGTGAGGACAGTGCTAAGTGCACCTCCGCACCGGCCCTGCCCCGGCCCCCATGCCAGCCCCCTGCTGCCCGGCACTGTTGTCTGGAATCCGATCTCTGCCTTGTTCTCCCTGTGTCTGTCATTCCATGTCTCTGTCTGTCTCTCTTTCTCAATGCTTCCATTTCACATCATCTCCACGTTTCTGGGTTCCAGCTCTGCCACAGTGTCTCGTCTCTGCCTTCATATCTCTCTCTCTCTCTCTCTCTCTCTCCATCTCTCTCTGCCCCCCTCTATCTCTACCTCTACTCTTATCTTTTTCTCTTTGTCACTTGGTCTTTGTCTCTCTCTGCTTCCATCTTTCCTGTCTCCCATCTCTCTCTGCTCCTGTCTCTCTCTGGCAGGTGTTTTTCTCAAATTGATTCTATCTGCTCACTCATCTTTGCAGAAGTAGAGATTTCCATTGCCCCTTGGGTCTGGCTCACCCTTCTTTGATTTCTCTTTCTCTCCCAAACTGTCACTATCTCCCTCTGGATTAATCTGTCTCTGTCCCTGGATTTCTCCATCTCTGCATCTCTGTCTTTTTTTTAAATCTCTGTCTCTCTCTCATTTGTTCTCTTTCTGCCTCTCTTGTCTAACTCTGTATCTATTACTCTCTCTTGTCCTCTCTGACTTTCTCTTTTTCCTTTTCTGTCCCTTTCCCCTCCATCTCCACCTCTTTGACAATTCTTTCAGGGTCTACACCCCTCCCCGTCCTCCTGGCACCCACCCCCATCCCTGGCCCTCACTCTCATCCTTACCTGCATCTCCTCCATCCAGTCCACCATGTAGACCATCTCCTGGAAGACCTTCTGCAGGGCCAGGTTCTGCTCAAGCCGGGTTCGCCGGGCACCTACCAGCCCAGTCAGCAGGGCCCACTGACGCAGGACGCTGTCACGCTGGGCTGCCACTCGCCGGGCATCATAGTAGCCTTCAGCTGCCAATGCCTGGGCCAGTTCTGCTACACCCTGTACCCGCTCCTCATAGGCTGCAATGTCCGCCTCAATCGCTTCATGCTTCTTCATGGCTGCCTCCACTGCTGGCAGCTCATACCCAAAGTTGTCCTGGGGCAGTATAGGCCACAGACTCTCACCTGTGCTGCCTCAGCAGCACCTGTTACCTTGACCCTGAGTGACCCTGGAACCTTTCCCCTCCATCACCCTAGAGGGACCAGGCCTGCCTGCCTCATTACCCGAGATGGGTCAACCTTTCCCAGTTACCTGGAGACCAGTCCCACTTTCCTCCGTTACCCTGGAAACCAGCCAAACCCTCTCCAGTTACCCTGAAACTCAGTGTCACTTCCCCTTCACCCTGGAGACCAGTCCCATCCTCCCCTGTTACTCTAGAGACCAGCCTACCTTTCCCAGTTGCCCTGGAGACCAGTCCCACACTTCCCTGTTACATTTCTAAGCCTTAACTTGTTACCCAGGAAACAGGCCCCATATTTCCATTGTTCTGGAGACTGGAGACCAGGTTGACACTATTCTGTTACTTAGGAAACCAGTTCTACCCTCCTAAGTTACCCTGGACAACAGGTACAACCTCCCTTCTCACTTAAAAGCTGAGTTAAACACTCCCCCTATTTTCAAAGAGATGAATTCTGCCCTCTCTAGTTACCCTGGAGACCAGCCTCACTCTCCTATTACCTTCGAGATCAGACCCACTCCCCTCACCCACTGATCACTTAGGACTCCCTGCCTGCTTTCATATGTCACCTAAGAGACTGATCCAGTCCTTCCCTGTTGCTTAGGAGCTCAAGACTCCCTTTACAGTCTCAGAGACATCAGCCCTGTCCTCCCTCCCTTTCCCCCGGAGCCAAGCCCTACACCTGTACCTGAGAGACCAGGCGCTGGTTCTCATTCAGCCAGCTCTCCCTCATGGCCACCTTGTGGTCAAACCTCTGAGCCAGGAGTTCCAGCTTCTCCTGTCGGATCAGCTCTGCCCGTAGGGCAGCCTCCCGCTCATGCTCTGCCTTCTCCAGCTGGCCCCATGCCTAGAGGAGACAAGAGGAGACAGTCAGATTCCAAGAACTCCCCCTAATTTAATGGACCTCACTTCTTTGACTGTACTCATAGTACATAAGGCACGTTTATGAAAATTAGAAAAAAAGTTGCTTCCTCAGGAATACTACTGCTGAAAAATTGTCAGAATAATAGCCAATCCATGATGTCTACAATGTTATGGCTCCCTTGAGCAGTGCACAACCTATACAACTACACAAAGTAATCTTGTTTCTCTCCTAAATCCAAAACCTCACCTTGTCAATATCCCAGATGCCACAACCCTCCCGAGGCACAAAGAGGCGATGGTTGCAGGCACGCAGTTTGCTCTGGATGCTGAAGAGCAGTACCTCCAGGTTCCCCTTCTCCTGAAACCTGAAGGGGCATGAGCTCAGGAGCCTTGTCTCCATGCTTCTAGCTGCCACCCCCATTCTGTGCTGGGTCTCACTTGACAGGCTTCTCCAGTGTGCAATAGGCTGTGAAGGCCTGAAGCTGCTGCTGCACCCCACTCAGCGAGTTGGCAAACTTCTGGTTGCTGATGAGGCCCACGGTGCGGTGGATCCAAGCCAGCAACTCAGCCGCCAGCTCCTCGTAGCGCTCTATGATCTTCCCCACCTCCAACACCTGGTCCAGAACCTGACCCAGCAAAGGAGGCTCAGGTCAGCCTCATCCCACATATGGGGTTCCCAGACTCCCACCTACCCCATCCCTTGACTCCTTGTACCTTCCCAATCCGCTTCCCCTCCACTGCCAGAGCCTTCATCTTGGAGAAGTAGTGGTAGAAAGAGACCACGTAGGTGATGATGGACTTCTCATCCGGAGTCTCCATGTTCACATCTGGGGGGTGATGGGGGCATGATAATGATGCTTGCTAGTCGTGTGATCCTGGGATCTCTGTTTCTCAGTTTTTGTATTTGCCCAATGGAGATCTGCCTCACAGCATTAAACACTGCCTGACATATATAAGCCAGGGATCAATTATCTCTAATTATTAGTTTTCTTTCTTTTTTGGTTCATATTCTCTCCCCCCTCCGTGCCCCCATCTCTTTCTCTCCTGTCTCTCCTCCCCTCCTTTCCTCCTCCTCTTCTGCCCCTCCTCCTTCTTCTTTTTTCAAATTTTTAGTTGTAGATAGACACAATAACCTTTATTTTACTTATTTCATGTGGTGCTGAGGATCAAACACAGTGCCTCACACATGCTAGGCAAATGCTCTACCACTGAGCCACAGCCCCAGCCTCCTCCTTCTTCTTAAAACTAACTTATGCATCTATATGGCCTTGTCCCTCTCCTTCCTTCCTTTGCTTTTTTTTCTTTCTTTTTTATCCTTTTCTTTCCTTTCTTCTTGTACTAGGGATTGAACCCAAGCATGCTTGACCTCTGAGTCACATCCCCAGATCTTTTCATATTTTGAGACAGGGTCTCCCTAAGTGGCTGACACTGGACTCAAATTTGTGATACTCCTCTGTAATTATCTCTTGAACACACCATCCTACCTTCTACCTCAGGGTCTTTGCATATGCTGTTTTCACTAGTAACCTGGAATACCATTGCCTTTTCTGCCTAAATCCTACTCAGGGTTCAACTCAATTTTCCTCAAACAAGCCTCTCAATTTACCCTACCTACAGCTGGTCTCCTCGAGTTATTCTCTCTCATAACATCTTATCACTCCTTTCCCAGAAGGCATCACAAGTTATAATTTAATATTTAGGGATATGATTAAGTCTTTATCTAGAGTCTGACCTCCATGTGGACAGCAACTATGTCTGTCTTTTTTTAAAAAATTTTTGGTTATTAATTGTAGCTGGTCACAATACTTTTATTTATTTTTATGTGGTGCTGAGGATCAATCCAGTGCCTCACACGTGCTAGGCAAGTGCTCCACTGAGACACAACCCCAGCCCCTATGCCTATCTTTTTTTTTTTAACCATGGTTCCTGCCTAGCATGCAACAGGAGCTTAATAAGTATACTTTATTTATTTATTTATTTATTTATTTATTTATTTATTTTGAACCAGGGATTGAACTCAGGGGCACTCGGCACTGAACCACATCCCCAGCCCTATTTTGTATTTTATTTAGAGACAGGGTCTCACTAAGTTGCTTAGGGCCTCACTAAGTTGCTGAGGCTGGCTTTGAACTCATGATCCTCCTGACTCACCCTCCCGAATCACTTGGATTACAGCATGTGCCACCGCACCCAGCCTAATATACACTAATTATATGAACAGTGAATGAGGTTTGAAATCAAGGTCCTGGACTTTGGAGGCAGCATGCACTTGAATCTCAGCCACTTGCTCTATGTCCTTAGAAAATGGACTTCACAGGGCTGGGGATATAGCTCAGTTGGTAGAGTCCTTGCCTTGCAAGCATGAGGCCCTGGGTTCAATCCCCAGCACCACAAAAAAAAAAGAAAAAAAGAAAATGAACTTCACCTCTCTGAGCCTCAGTCTCCCCCCTGTTACAGCAAGAACAATCATGGTTCCTGATTCCAAGGAACACTGTAATATTCAAAAAACATACTGGCACAGAGGAGGCACACGGGCAGATCCTGATCTCATTGAAATTTCCTCATCAAATGCAGAGTTTTCTTGTCTCTTGTTCTTTGCCACCTCATGAAACTGATATCCATGAACACCTGCTACATGCCAGGCACTGAGCCCAGAGTACAGCTACCAAAAGCAGGGTAGAGGACCCATGGAGGCCCTGAATTCTGGGGTCATCGAGCCCCAATTACCACTTTTCAATGTGACTCTGGGCAAGTGACTTTGCTTCTCTGAGTCTTCAGTCCTCCCCAGCCAGCAGCGTAAGGATGGAAGGGAAGAATTCTGATAACATTCCCAGTCCCTGCTCAGTACACAGTAGGTGCTCAGAAAAAGGGAGCAGCCATTACCTCAGAGATGGGGGTGGGGTTGGGAGTGACTGCAGATTGGGAGTGAGGCTGAAGTCAGGGATGGGGGTGAGAACAGACTGCAACTGGGCACGAGTGGAGCTGCCGATGAGACTAAACAAGGGACGGGATATAGGACCAGGAATGGAGTTGGAATTTGAAGATGTGTTGGAGGATGGGGATGATCTTGAGAATGGGTCGGAGGTGGTGTTGGGTTTGGAGCTGGGATTCAGGAAAACGGGGGTGGGGTCTGGGGGAGATGGTTGAGGACGGGGTTGGGTAGAGAATTAGTGATGAGGAGAAGGGGATTTAGTTGGGATTGAAATAGGGATGGGCTGGGATTGGGGCTGAGGATAGAGAGGGAGAGATATTGGTATGGGGAGTGGAAGAGGCTGGAGATGAGGAAGAGGAGGGATCAGGGAGAGAAGTGGATTTGGAATGGCCTTAGGACTCCGGATGGAGATGGCCATGGAGTTGGGAGTCCTCCAAAGAAGAAGCGGGGGTTGGGGTCATGCAGGACTCACCTTCGGGGTCCAGCAGACGCGCCAGCCCCAGGTGCTGCTCGGCTGTGCGGAAGGCTCTCTGCAGGTTGTAGTTGGCGTTGGACTTGGTGAGTTTGCTGAAGTCCACGAGATCCGGCCTGGGTAGGGACACAGAGCCGGCAGGCATCAGGCAGGCCAGAGCGTCCTGTCTGAGCCCCACCCAGAGCGAGGGGCAGGGCTGGAGTGGGAGCACCCAGCCAAGCAGAGAGCTGGGCGCGCTGGGGCCGGGCTGTGCAGCGTGTGCCTGTGTGTGAGCGTCCTGCGAATGTGTGTGTGCATTTGACACCCAACACGTGTGAGCCAGCCTGTGGGCACAGATGTGCGGGGTCAGCCCACGTGCCCTTGGAGTAGATTTGAGCCCACATGCCTGACGTGTGTCACGTGATGGCGTGTAGGTGTGACGCACACGTTCCCCTTGGGCATATTAGCACACATTACTGTGTAGTGATCCCAAGTGTGAGGTCTGGGGCCAGTCTGTTGGTGTTTGAGATCATCCTGACTGTCACCTGGGCATGTGCCTCCTTTCCCTGTGCCTTGGTTTCCTCAGTTGCAAAATGGGAATAGTAATAGCGAAGGCCTCGCAAGGTCACTGAATATTCCACACCTTGGTGACAATCACCAGCGCGAGGCCATACATCGACAGCGCTGTTGTGATCAGCAGGACCCAGGCTACAGCTCGGCAGTTTCCGTAGGCCGGTGGGGAGGGGTCTGGGCCTCCCCATGCAGGTGAGTATGTGTACATGTGAGAGAGAAAGGTCTGGGGGGACACAAGGCCCCAGCAGGCAAGGTGAGCACTGGCCTCTGCCACACCTGAGCAAGTTCCTCCCAGCCTCAGGGCCTTGGTCTCCCCAGTTGTCATGTGGATGATCATGACCTGGGCATAATTTTTGTGGGTGCCTGACCCTCAGTCAGTCTGGGCCTAAAGTATTAATATGTGAGTGTAGGCCGGGCGTGGTGG
>JAJEJO010001749.1:85111-98361 GCA_020662805.1 Glaucomys volans
TGGTTCCAAAAAAAAAAAAAAAAATATGTGAGTGTTCAGGGAACCAGGAAGGGGGACTCTGGAGTTCCCCTCGAGGAGGGACTTCCTTTTTTAAAATTTTTTTTTTATTTGTTATTATTAGTCGCACATGATAGTGGGATGTATTTTGACATATTACACATATAGGGAGTATAATTTCTCATTCTTTTGGTTGTACATGATGTAGAGTTACATTGGTTGTGTAATCATATACACACATAGGACCGTAATGCCTGATTCATTCTACTGTCTTTCCTATTCCCATTCCCTCTCCCTTCCCTTCCTTCTCCTTTGTCTAATCCAAAGTACTTCTATCTTTCCCTATCCCCCACCTCCTTATTGTGTTAGCATCCACATATCAGGCAAGACATTTGGCCTTTGGTTTTGGGGAATTAGCTAATTTCACAGAGCATGATACTCTTCAGTTCCATCAATTTACCAAATACCATAATTTCATTCTTCTTTATGGCTGAGTAATATTCCATTATGTATATATACCACTCCAGGAGGGAGATGGGGAAGCACCACATACACACCAGAATGGACTGACCACAGCATCGTGAGCTCCCCACCCTGGGACATCTAAACAGTAGGTTCTCGCTGTGTGTGTGCCTGAGCAACTGCATATGCACGCACACATCTGTGCAACAGCACACGTGTCCTTGTGTGCACAGGGCGTGTGGCCCAGATAAGAGTGTGTGTGTGTGTGTGTGTGTGTGTGTGTGTGTACCTGTGTGAAAATGTGAAAGGCGGGTACATAAAAGGAAATGAATGTGTACACATGCGCACAGGTGAAGGGTTGGCCCTGTTGCAGACTGCAAGCATACATATGCAGGCGGGCAGCAGTTAGGGGACACGGCCAGGTGGTACCTGTGCCGATGGATGAGGGCATTGAAGGCCAAGCCATCCCGCCAGCTGGTGGTGAAATTCTGGATGTTTACCTCCGGGTAACTGCAGAGAGGGAAAGAGTAAGGAGAGAGGGAGGAAGGATGCAGAAAGATGGATGGACAGACAAGATGGATGGGAAGAGACAGACAAAGACAGAGAGCAGAGAAAAAGAGGCAAATGAGGCAAGGAGAGGGGAAGAGGGAGAAAGAGAGATCAGAGAGAAATGAGGGAGGGAGGAAGCGTGGGTGGTGGGCACTGGGGAAGCAGACAGAGGGAAGGATGGATGGGACGGTGCATCGCAGACAGACTGCCCCAGAGGGATGGCAGTCAAACCAGGCGCAGCTCCACCCCACCATGCGGGCCACCTTCCTCCTGGGGCTGCTCTCCAGAAGGCACCTAACTTTCAGGCCACGTCCCACCCCGCAGGACAGAGGGCAGGGCCCAGGAAACACACCCACTAGAGTCTGTGCCCACCCAGCATCTCCCAGGACCCTGAGCGTGGCTGCCCCGGCTGCCCAAGCCCTGCAGGACCCGCCCAGATGGAGGGTGGCTGTTCTCAGGGGCCCAGTGACCAGGGCTTGAACACGGGGTGGGGGCGCCATACTGAGGCAGGATAAGAAGGGGCAAGGGTCAGAGAGGAGGCAGCAAGCCAGGGACATCCCCGCTTTCTAGCCCTGCTCTCTAAGGAGCCTGGGAGTTCTGCTTTGAACCCGGCCTTCCAGCTTGTTTGGTGAGTTCAGAGAAGTGGACATCTTTTGTTTTGACCAGTTCATCAGTTTCAGTGACACTGAGGTCATAGGTCCCACCTCAAGCTCATGACCCAGAGGAACCCCGAAGGCCTGCCGCCCCTGCGGAGGAGGCTCACCCAGCCGTCTTCATCTGGCACCATAGGAGCAGAGCATCCTTGGCCGAGCGCGTCTCTCTGTTGTCCTCTGTCTCAATTTTGATGACTTGAATCTGGGAGGATACAAAAAAATGGCGACTAGGTCAGCAGGGCTTGGGACTGGGTGATTCCCTGCTATCTTGCTACCAGGGAGAGTGGCAGGTGACAAGGGGGAGGAGGGGGCAGCTCCAGGTGGGTGAGGTGGGGGTTCAGGAGTGAGTTCTGGAGTGGGCAGGAGATCCACGATTGGGGGAAATGGTGGTGGGCTCAGTTCTCCACATCCAGGGAAGCCTCTGAACTGAGTGTCTGGGTCACTGTCCAGATCCAAGCCACCATCCTCTCCCACCTGAGCTAGTGTGGTGGCCTTCGTGCTGATCTCCCTGGCTCTGTGCCACAGTTCCCCTTCCTGTGGCAGGGAGAGGAACCCTGTGAATGTGAGTCAGATCCTGCTCCTCCCTCAAAGCCCTCTGAGGCCCCAGTCCTCTCAGGGTAAGGTGCAAGTCCTCCTGACCTCCCTGGCTCAGGCAAGGGCCCCACCTCAACAGCTCACTGCTCCCCAGAACCCACTGGCTTCTTCACCAAATCCCCATGGTCCCCATGGTTGGTGTCTTCACACTGACCATTCTCTCTGCCTGGAACATCTTTTCCCCAAATCCCCAAATTCCTGCATGGTTCCACTCCTCCTTCAGTATTTTTTTTTTTTTTTTTTTTTGGTACTAGGGACACTTAATCACTGAGCCACTTCCGCAGCCCTTTTTATTTTTTATTTTTAGACAGAGTCCCCCAGGTTGCTTACATCCTCACTAAATTGCTGAGGCTGGCTTTGAACTCACCATCCTCCTTCCTCTGCCTCCTGAATGGCTGGGATTACAAGCCTATACCACCATACCTGGCTAAGGTCTTTGTTTGTAATTGGGGTGGGTGGTTTGCAGTACTGGGGGTTGAACCCCAGGGCCTCACACATAGTGGGCAAGAACTCTACCACTGAGTTATATCCCCAGCCCTTTTATTTTATTTTGAAATAGGGTCTCACCAAATTGCCTAAACTGCTCTTGATCTTGCAAACCTCCTGTCTCAGTTTTCCTGAGTCACTGGGATTATAGGCAGGCACCTCCACACCTGGCTCTCCCTCTCCCTTAATTCTTCCCCCCTAACCCTTTGGTACTGGGAATTGAAGCCAGGGGCACTTAACCAGTGAGTGAGCCACATCCCCAGCCCTTTTTAAATATTTCTTTAGAGACAGGGTCTCACTGAGTTGCTTAAGGCCTTGAAAAATTGCTGAGGCTGGTTTTGAATTTGCCATCCTCCTGCCTCAGCCTCCCGAGCTTCTGGGATTATGGCATGTGCGACCATGCCCAGCTCCCCCTCAGGTCTTTACTAAAATATCGTGGGCTCAGTGAGGCCTTTGCCTGCCACTTGGTTTTAAATCTCAACACACATCCAAATCCCACGCCTTCCTGGCCTGCTCTGTTACCGCCTCACCACCCACACGTTTCATTCACTCGTGAGGTTCGCCGTCTTCCTGCTGCCGTGTGAAAGCTCCAGGATGCAGCCACGTTTACCTATTGTGTTCACTGCTGCATCCGGCTCAGTAGGTGCGGGGTAAACTCTAGTGGCACAGAATCTAGAGCGGGCTCTAGAGCCTGGGGTGAGATTCAAGATGCCTGGAGTCAAGAAATGGATTTGGCACATGGCCTCTGAGGCAGAGGACCAAGAGCCTTCCAAGGGGGTTCCAGACCCTGCCCTGGGGCTCTAGCCACCAGCTGGGAGTGCCCCCCATAGTTAGATGACAACCATACCCACCTCCAGCCCCTGCCTCTCCTCCGAGCGCCATCCCAGGTTCCTGTGGTTTGCTGGAAGCCCTCCCTACCCTAGATCCACAACTACCAAGTCCCCAACGGGCCTCAGTATCTTCCCCAAACCTGCCCCTGCTTCCTGTCCTGTCCCAGGGCAGCCTTACCAGCCCCTAGCTCCCAGGCCAGAGCTGTGAAGCGTCCTCCTGGACACCTCTCCCCTTCCCCTCCTTACAGCCCATCCACTCCACCTTCCGAGTGTGCTTCCCTCCTGCCGCCTCTTTACCTCCCTATACCCCACCATGGTCTAACTCTAGTCTCTTCCCTGGGTTCTTGGCCACCAACTTGGGTGACCACCTCCAATCCAGAGGGATAGTTCTAAATCTGATTATGCACTTCCCTTGACAAAACTCTCCAGTCTTTCCCTGTCTCCAGTGGAATAAAACCCAAACCACTATTGCAAATCACCAACCTTTTGACTCATTTCCTCCCTACCTCCCCCTTACCTCCCACTTCCTAGCCACACTACTCCTCTTTCTGAACTTGCAAGCTATTCCCACCTCAGAGCCTTTGCATCTGCCATGACCCCTGCCTGGAATGTCTTTCACCCTCATGGTTTTTTTGTTTTGTTTTGTTTTTCTTTCTTTTTTCTGGTACTGGGGACTGAACCCAGGGGCACTCACTCTACCACTAAGCATTCTCCCCAGCCCTTTTTTTATTTCGAGATAGTCTCACTAAATTGCTGAGGCTGGCCTCAGTCTTGTGATCCTCCTGCCTCAGCCCCCTGAGTGGCTGAGATTACAGGCATGCCCCACCATGCCTGGCTTTCCCTTCCTCTTATGTCATTCAGCCATCAGCTTCTCCGACAGCACTTTTCTGACTACCATCACAACACCAGCTGGATATTTTATATTTCTATTTCTTTTACTGCTTTTTAGTAATCTATTTTTTTCTGCAAAGCTTTTTAAAATTCTTCTCTGCCTAGAGCTGTCTTTTCCTATGATGTCTTGTTTACCTGTTTATGTATTTGTTTATCATTTGTCTCCCTTATCACAATGTAAGCTTCTTAAAAGCAGAAAAATTGTCTTTTTCTTTCTGTACTGAAGCAAGATTGCGTGGATCTGAATTACATTTCCAATCCAAGCTATGTGAGACTTTGAGTGTATTACCTCACCTATCAGTTGTCTCATTGGTAAAATGGAATAATAAGTAGTACCTAGGACTGGGGTTGTGACTCAGTGGTAGAGTGTTTTCCTGGCATGTATGAGGCGTTGGGTTCGGTTCTCAGCACCACATATAAATAAATGAATAAAATAAAGGTCTATCAATATCTAAAAAGTATTTTTTAAAAAACAAATAGTACCTAATTTATGGGTTGTGTGAATTAAATGTCAAGTGCTTAGCACAGTTCCTAGAACACAGTTCCTAGAACAGAGTAAACTAACAGAAATGATGATCACAGTGATGGGGTGGTAATGACATTTTTTTTTCATTATTTTCATCCCTGCCACCTGGAACATATTAGCAATGCTTTGGAAGGAAGGAAGGAAGGAATGAGTGAATGGGTGGGGGATGCCTCCTAAGGCCCCAGATGGGGCAGGGGTTACTTGGGGATCACCTGGAAGCGCAGGATGATGGTCCAGACCAACCCTAGCGTCAGTCGGTGATTTCCATCCACGATGTCATGAGAGCCCACGTTTTCCAGGTGCACGCGCTGCTCCTTCAGGAACTGCAGAGCCTTGTCCACGTTCTCCAGGGAGTGGATCCGCATGCGCCCACGTGTGGGCCTGGGCTGGAGCAGCAGGGCGTTGGGCAATGCCAAGGGCAACGAGCCCTCGGCTGGCCTCTCACATAACCACGCCCCTTCCATCTTCTCTAAGATCCGATCCGAGCCCCAATTATTCTAAGGAAGTCCTTATTTGTTCTCATAGCCAGAGCCCTTCAAGGGTCGCATCCTTTCATTCCTTTTTTTTTTTTTTTTTTTTTGGTACCGGGAATTGAACTCAGGGGCACTTAACCACTGAGCCACATCCCCAACCCTATTTTGTATTTCATTTAAAGACAGGGTCTCACTGAGTTACTTAGCCCTTCACCGTTGCTGAGGCTGGCTTTGAACTCACGATCCTCCTGCCTCAGCCTTCGGAGCAGCACCGGGCCTTATTCCAATTCCTGACCTCATCTCTTCCACTGACGGCTCACCTCCAACCTCATGACCACACCCCTCACCGTGAAGCCCGCCCCTTCCATTGCATCAATTCACAAGAGTTGCCACTAATCCCATGACCACACCCCTCACCGCCTCCCTTTTACGTCCATTCCAAGGAAGCCCGACACAGTCGGGGACTCTCCCGGTTATTTGTAGCTCAGTTCTTTCCAACGGCCTTTTGCTATACAGCTATGATCCTTGAGACGGCAGGCTCCACGCTCTAGTTCTTCAGTGAATCTCTACCCATCAGAACCCCACCCTTTGAGATGAAGCCCCATCCAATCCCAGAAACTCAACTCTAACCCATACATCAAGCCAAATCCGTGCAATCCCCAGACCCCCACCACTAGGTCTCGCCTGCCATTGAACCCTGCCTCCAGTTTAGAACCCCGCACCCTCAACCGCTGACATTCTGCAACTGACTTCTGCCCGTTTTATAGCCCTGCCCCTTGCCTTCTCCTGGCGGTGCCTTCTAATACATCTCCTCCTCCGTCACTAGCCCACCCCTCTCAAGGAGCCCCACCCCCTCCAACAAGGCCCCACCCCTTGCAACTGGATTCCGCCTCCGAACCACTGCCAGCTGGTTAGACAAGATCCTACTTCTACCCTAAACCTTCCACCTAGGCTCCTCTGAACCAAGCTCCTCTGAACCCTTGCCCCACAGTCCCACCCATCAGAATAAAGGGACTTCTTACTGCGAGGCCCTTTCACCGCGTTCTGCCAGTCCCTTAGCCAGGCCCCTTAGAATCCAGCGATGTCCACGCCCCATCGCGGGACCCCAGAGCCACCCTCTTTCCCCAGCCCCTCAGGTCCTCACCAGCTGCTCCCCCGACAGCACTTCCAGGAGCCGTGTCAGCACAAAACCATCCCGGAGGTCCGCATAGAGGTCCACGATGTGGCAGCCCACGCGGGCGAGGTGCGAGTTCACCCACTTGGTGAAGGTTTTCTTCTGCACGGCCTCCCGCTCATCTGGAGAACAGGCCTTGATGAGCCTCCTCCCCAGGGGCCGCAGCTTCCCTTCCACTTCTGCCATCCCTCCACCCGCTGCCCAACCCTGGTCAGGAGCGCGCTTGGCACAGGCAGCTCCTCTGACCTGGGACGCCTTCCCCTGCCCTCTTCTACTTGGCAAGAGGGTCCCTGTCCTTCAAAGTTTTCATGAGCTGCCACTTGCACGGGGATCCCCTGTTTTGCCACCGTCAGTGGCCCTATTCATTCATTCATTCATTCATTCATTCATTCATTCAATATTCATTCAATATTTGAGTAGCCATTCTTTTCCTGTTCCCAGAACTTAGTTCAGTGGGAGCACAGAAAAATCAGTGAACCCTGCGGAGCTAAGCAGGGTTTAAGGAAGGGGAAGGTGTCATGGTTTAGATATGGAGTGTCCCCCAAAAGCTCATGTGTGAGGCAATACAAGAAAGTTCAGAGGTGAAGTGATTGGGCTGTGAGAACCTTAACCTATTCCATGCATTAATCCACTGGTATGAATTACCCGGGCTTGACTGTGGGCCCACGGGCTGGCTGGAAGAAGCAGGTCACTGGGGGCGTGCCTTGGGGTCTGTTCTGCCCTGGTGAGCAGAGCTGCCCTCTCCACTTCCTGATGCCACGCTCAGAGCTGCTTCCCCCCCTCCCCGCCCCTCCTATGTCCCCCCCCACGCCCTTCCCCTGTGCTGTTCTGCCCCACCTCGGGCCCAGAACTATAGGGTCAGCCTTCTATGGCCTGAGACCATTGAAATCTTGAGCCCCAAATGAACTTCCCTCCTCTCTGTTGTTCCTGTCACATGGTTTGGTCACAGAGATGAAAACAGAGGGCAAGGAGAACAGGTGTATGTCAGGCATTTCTCTGGTTGCTGTGAAGAGGGTAGACCAGAGAGGGCAACATAGAGGAGGGAAGTTCATTTGGGGCCTGAAGCCCAGGGAGGAGCCTGGGGAAGGGGCCCAGGAGAGAGGGGATGAGACTGGACCAGGGGAGAAGCAGGGGCAATGGGAGGAGAGGGCATATTGGAGACTTGATTAGAAATTAAAGGTAAGACAGCTGCTGACAGGCTGTGGAAAGTGAAGACGAGGAAGGAATAAGCTGGACCAAGCTGCGCCCCAAAGACAGAATGGTTCCACCATCATTTAGCAATAGGGTTGGGAGCTCTGACTGCACTTCCAGCCACCCCAGCATGGGGCAAGTGGAGTGGAAGGATGCGCAGCCTCTTTCTCTCTTGCTTATAAGGAAATTGTTCAGGATCTTTCTTCTTTTTTTTTTTTTTTTTTTTTTTTTTTTTTTTTGCAGTGCTGGGGATTGAACCCAGGGCCTTGTGCTTGCGAGGCAGGCACTCTACCAACTGAGCTATATCCTCAGCCCCCCAGCCCTTTTTATTTTTAATTTAGAGACAGGGTCTCGCTGAGTTGCTGAGGCTGGCTTTGAACTTGCCATCCTCCTGTCTCAGCCTCCCAAGTCACTGGGATTACAGGTATATGCCTGTATGTGCATATATACAGGTATGTGCCCAGCTTCTTACTGTCTTTGAAAATTCTTATTTGTAGTAATAGTAGTAGTGGCAGGGATAGAACCCAGGGGTGCTTAACCACTGAGCCACATCCCTGGCCCTTTTTTTTTTTTTAAGTATTTTATTTTGAGACAGGGTCTTGCGAAACTGCTTAGGGCCTTGCTAAACTGCTGAGGCTGGCTTGGAACTTGGGATTCTCCTGAGTTGCTGGGATTACAAACCAGCGCAACCATGCTCAGCTTTTTTTTTTTTTAAATAACAGTTTTAGTATGAACTAAAATTCACATACTACAAAATTTGCCCTTTTAACATGTGAAGTCAGTAGTTGTAGTATATTCACAGAGTGATGTCACCATCAACACTAATATTAGAACATTTTTATTATCCTAAAAAGAAACCCCAGACCCATTGCAGTCACCCACCTTTTCCTTCCCCCAGCCCCTGGTGACCACTGATCTACTTTCTGTCTCTATGGATTTGCCTCTTCTGGACATTTCATATAAATTAAATCATATTATATGGCCTTTTTATGTGTCTGGCTTCTTTTATTTCACATATGTTTTAAAGAGTCATCTATATTGTATCTGGAATCAGAACTGTATTCCTTTTCATAGTCGAATAATATTCCATGGTATGAATATACTACATTTTATCCATTGACAGCTAATAGGCATTTGGGTTACTTCCACTTTTTAGCTATTATGAATAATACTGTTATGAACATTTGGGTACAGATCTTTCGGGTGAACGTAAGTTTTTAATTATCTCAGGTACACATTAGTGTCCCTTTATCCATGGGGGATACATTCTGAGATGCTCAATATCAGGTTTCCAAGGTGCTGGGATTACAGGCTTGTGCCACTGCACCCAGGGAGGCAATAGTCTCTCTTAAGGACCAATCACCTTGTGAAGGCCCCACTACCTCTCCACACTGCTGCATTAGGGGCCAGATTCCAACATGAGTTTCAGAGAGGATAAACTATATTCAGACCCTAGCGGAGACCTCAGTGTGCACTCACAACCTTTGATCCATTCCCAGGGATGTACAGCCAGGCTGCCCTTGACCTTGAACCTCCTTCCAGCAACAGAGAGCCCTCACTGAACATGCTCACGTGGCTCCTTGTGAAAAAAGTCTTTTGGAAATATTACGCAAGTGACCAGATTGCTGGCTAATGGAGATCTGCTCTAATTTCATCCGACCTAGAGAGTCAGGTAGCTTTCCGAGGAGCTGTACCAGTGTCTATTTCCCAGCAGATATGAAGGCTGTGATAACCCCACATGAAGACCACTCTTGAGTAGTCTTCATTTCCCCTCTTTCTCCAGACTAATAGCTAAATGCATGATTTTATATATTAAATCTCTATCTTTCCCCCCTTAGTCAGCAATGGATGAAAGAGCAATTATTCCCTTGCTTTGTGAAAGTCTCAAAGTATTAAGTCTAGGAATAAATTAAAGTCTGATTTCAAGGCAATCTCCTTGGGGTTGGTGACAACCACGGCAGAGAAGAATAAGTCAATGGGAAAAGCACTTGGTATGAGCACAGAGGTAAAAGCAGGGCAGTGGTCATTTGTCCTGGAGTCTTGACAACTCAGGGAACTGGGTCAGTTAGGGCTCTGGCAGGAAGCAACGAGGAGACTGTTTACAGAGGTGTGGGCAGGGCCGAGGGAACCCACCAGGGCCAGGGAGACCCCCAGGGACTGGGGCAGGGAGGGGGCTGGGAAGAAAGGAGGGAGGCATCCATCCCCAGGAGGCGCTGGGGATGTAGGGAGAGAACCAGGCCCCGGCAGACATCAGTCCGGCAGGGAGGGAGCAGGAAGTCTGAATTCCTTGACTCATCTCTTCTCCAGTATCCTGCTTGGCCAAACCCAACAGGAAGATGGAGGGCCTCTGAGCACTGGGGAGCCCATTCATAACACCACACTGGACAGCCTGCCTGGGCCCAGAGTGGATGGTGGCACCTGAGGGACGAGAAGACCCCCGCCTGTCACCACAGGACACACTCAGTGTCACCCGAGGTCAGAATGGCACTCTGAGACCTATTTGTTTGCCCTCCTCCATTGTGTTTGATAAAAATGTACATCAGTTGCCAACATTTAAAAAATAGATTTTGTCTTTTCAAAAAATTCAGATTTTTTACTTCTTCCCATGATACAGCAACCCTGGGCCTCCATGCCTGCGAGGCTGCCTTCCTGGAACTGGGAGGCCACCGCCACCTTTTGGGAGACGCGTAGTTCTCTCAGTGAACATGGCCTGCCCGGCCTCTGTGGGCATGTCCACTCCTGACCCCTGCTTCATGCTAAGGAGATGATGGTCACACAACCCAGAACCTCACGGCACAGTCCTTCATTCAGTCATCATCCAGGTGGTCTAGGATAGGTTTCTATTGATTTTCTTTGGGCGTATTGAAATAAAATTAGGTAACAAAAAAATGCTGTCATGGGTCTAGCTCCCTCGAGCATCAGAGGCCAAGCACCCAGGAATCCAGAGCACACAGAAGAAATTTAGATCTTGTCTAAACCCCTCTTTTTACAAATGTGAAGATGGAGGCCCAGAGAGGGGAGATGATGTGAGATGACATAGTTGGCCACCAGTAGGGGCAAGCCTGAATCCATTTACTCTCATTCTGGTACCACTCTGGCTCCACTTTGGCCTTACTATGAGCCAGAATCTGCTCTTCGGCAATAGCATTGGCTGTTACAAAGCAGAATAACAAATACCTAACTCAATGTCTTTTCTGCAAAAAAAGATCAGTCAATGCATATTTTCTACTGCTAGTAAAATGCAATGCTCAAGGGTATAACAGAAGATGCATTCTATAAAAAGGTAATTATTGAGAGATTTCAAATGAAAAAGGAAAGGAAAGTAGACATCTTTATTTCTACATGAATAGGAAACTAAAAACTATGACTATTATTCAGTAATGGAATTTTACCAGTGACTGTATATGCTTAGCTGCTATAACAAATAGACCTAACAATACAGTGACATACAGTGTCATAAAAGAGATATAAGCCTATTCCCTCATCCTGGATAGTTCCAAAATGAGCAGCCCAGTTGTCAAGGAGACTAGTAAGGAAGTCAATGTGGATTCCATGTTCCTTCCATCCTGTGCTCTGTGGATCTTGGTGTTTTAACTAATAGGAGTCAGGGAAGAAAAAGAAGGCCACGCAGCAATTTTTTTGACATTTTTTTTTGGGGGGGGTACCAGGGATTGAACCTGGAGGCAGTCTGCCACTAAGTCAAATCCCCAGTCCTTTTTATTTTTTATTTTGAGAAAGAGTCTTGCTGAGTTGTTTGTGATCACAATTTCCTTGTCATGAAGCAGGGGTCAGGAGTGGAGATGCCCACAGAGGCCAGACAGGCCATGTTCACTTGCTAAGTTACTGAGACTGGCCTTGAACTTGTGATCCTCCTGCCTCAGCCTCCCCAGCTGCTGGGATTACAGGTGTGCATCATCATTCCTGGCCTTTTAGAAAAAACTTTCAATTATGAAATAATTACAGGTTCATAGGATGTCTCAATGACAGTACAGATGATAAAAATAACTCAATCTAAAAATGGATGAAAGATTTGAATGGATATTTATCCAAAGAAGATGCACAAATGACCTAATACGAACATGAAAAGATGCTCGGCATCATTAGCCAGTAGGGAAATACCAATTGAAACTGTAATGAAATACCACTTCATACCCACTAGGATGATCATAATCAAAAGAGGGGGATAATAAATGTTAGCAAAGATATGGGATTGGAACACTTGCACATTGATCGTGAGAATATAAAATGGTACCATGAGTTAGAAACATAGTTTGGCAGTGTCTAAATAAAAGTTAAACATGGAGTTACATCTGACCCAGGAATTCTACTCCTAAGTATGCAGTAGTCCCCATTTATTCAAAATTTCACTTTCTTCAGTTTCAATACCCATGGTCAATGGTGAACTGAAAATATTAAATTGGAAATTCCAGAAACAGACAATTAATGTTTTAAATTACTTTTATTATAGTATAGTTATAATGGTTCTATTTTATTAGTATTTATTGGTAATCTTTTACTATGCCTAATTTACATATTAAACTTTGTCAATGGTATATATAGGTAAAAACATAATATACACATGGTTTGGTACTACTGGAAATTTCAGGCACCCACTGAATGTCCATTTGAACTTCCCAGCCTCCAGAACCCTCTATTCTTTATAAACTATTCAGCCCCAGGTATTCTGCTATTGCAACCGAAAATGGACTGAGACAGGCTTCAGGCAATGTCTAGAAGCAGCAGATTAGATCTACTCATGGATCCACATGGATGAGCCTTAGGGCTCAGTGCTGAATGAAAATAACAAAAAGAATACAATCTAGAATGTGCTAAAATTTGCATCAGTTATACTCGCATACACAAACCCTGTAGATACACAGGCCCCAGATCATGACAAAGTGACATTGCAGTTCAGCAGAGAAAGCACGGTCTTCAATAAATGGAGCTGAGTCAACTCCACATGGAGAAAAATGAACTTTGACCCACGCTGTACACAATAATAAATATCATTCAGCTTGTAATCTAAATGTAAAAGGAATATAATAAAACTGTTAGGAAAAAAACATGATAGGATATCTCTTCATGACCCAAGAAGAGACAAAGATTTCTTTCCTTTCTTTCCTATTTTGCATTTGTTTATTTTTAACTTTAATTTTTATTTTTTGCAGTGCTGGGGACAGAACCCAGGGCCTTATGCATGCTAGACAAGTGCTCTACCATTGAGCTACATCCCTAACCTAGAAATAATTACTTAATAATTATTAAAATGCATTAAAATCAAGAAATTTTGCTCATCAAAAGGCCCCACTGGGCTGGGGATATAGCTCAGTTGGTAGAGTGCCTGTCTTGAATGCACAAGGCCCTGGGTTCAATCCCCAATACTGCAAAGAGAAAAAAATAAAACAAAAGGCCCCATTAAGGAGG
>JAJEJO010001749.1:98761-134470 GCA_020662805.1 Glaucomys volans
GAGACCCTGTCTCTAAAAAAAATAAAAAAAAGGGCTGGGGATGTGGCCCAGGGGCCAAGGTTCCCCAAGTTAAACCCCTGGTCCAAAAAAAAAAAAAAAAAAAAAAAAAAAGCAAGCAAGAAAGAAAAAGAAAAAGAAACCCACAATAGAATGCACACTGCCAGGATGGCTAAAATTAAAAAGACTAGCTATGTAGGGGTTGGATGTACAGCAACTGAATCTCTCAAACAGGGCTGGCTGGTAGGAATGTAAAATGATATAAACCATCCATTTCTACTAAAGTTAGACATACACGTACTCTATGACCCAACAGTTTCACTCCAGAAATGAGACCTTTTGCCCACTAAAGCCTACCCTGCAACCTCAAACTAGGAGCAACTCAAGTGCACATCAACAGGTATATCCACACTGTGGAATACTATACAGCAATAAGAAGGAATAGTTTGTAAGTACAAGAAGATATGAAGGAATCTCTCAGGCATGATGTTGGGTGAATGAAGCAAGATACTGAAGTATACACAATACATGGTTCCTCTTATGTCAGGTTGAACACTAGCAAAACAAGCCCCTGATGTTAAAAGTCACAAGAGTGTTTATACATGGATTGTACTAATAGGGAGGAAGCCCAATGGGACTTCCCAGGGACTGTCATTTTTTTAAAATCTAATTTATTTATTATTGTTAATAGTAGGATCATCATCAATTTGGCATTGGGATTGAACCCAAGAGTACTTTGCCACTGAACTACATCCCCAGTCCTTTTCATTTTTTATTTTGAGACAGTGTCTCGCTAAGTTACCGAGGTTGGCCTTGAACTTGCGATCCTCCTGCCTCCATCTCCCAAGTCACTGGGATTACAAGCATGCACCACTGTGCCCAGCCATATTCTGTGTCTTGATATGTGCTATGGTTTGAATAATTGTCTCCTTGAGGCCCATGTGGTGAAGGATTGGTCCCAGATCATGGCCCTATTGGGAGGTGATGGACCCTTTAAGAGGTGGAGCCTAGGGGAAGGCCTTTCAGTCATTGGGGGCATGCCCTTGAAGGGAATATTGGAACCCTAACCCCTTCTTCTTTCCTTGCTTCACAATAGGCTCCCTACCAAGATGTGCTTCTTCCACAGTGGATACCCAGAAGTAACAGGGCCAACTGACCATGGACTGAAACCTTTAAAATCATGATCCAAAATAAACATTTTCTCTTTATAAGTTGATTATCTCTGGCATTTTGTTACAGTGATGGAAAACTGAATAACACAATATGAATGCTGGTTAAAAAGAAAGTGCTCAGGGGCTGGGGATATAGCTCAGTTGGTAGAGTGCTTGCCTCATGAGCACAAGGTCCTGGATTCAAACCCCAGCACTGCAAAGAAAAAAAGAAAGTGCTCATTTGTGGAAATAGTGAGCACTCAATCTGAATTTTTTCTGCCACTCTGGGTGTATGCACTACATTATTATAATAATAAAAGTTAACTATACACACACACACACACACACCAGGCGTGGTGGTACATGCCTGTAATCCCAGTGGCTCAGGAGGTTGAGGCAGGAGGATCATGAGTTCAAAGCCAACCTCAGCAACTTAGCGAGGCCCTGTCTCTAAATAAAATGCAAAAAAGGGCTGGGGATGTAGCTCAGTGATTAAGTGCCCCGAGTTCAATGCCTGGTACAAAAAAAGAGAAAGAAAGGAAAACTATACACACACACGTGTGCTAATCAGCAGCACTCATTTTGTAAATCATCCTCATGCAAGGAGAGAAGTCACATTAAACTATTCAAATGGTGGGGGAGAAGGAATCAAGAGGAGACATAAAAATAAGAGAGAATAAAGAGGAGAGGGGCCTCACACAGACCAATGATGACAGAGTCACAAACTGTGGCTTGAAGAATGAGACTCCCTGAACATGAGGTCCTCATAACATTTTCGAGCATCTTCATGCAAGATCATGTGGCAGAGGACCCTCATCAAAGGACCTGTCTCAGTTTGAACAGAGAAAACCCATGAGGGAAGTAGGCAAAGGGATGCAAAAGACATGCAACTGGGCCAGGGCTGGAGCTTGGTGGTCGGTGCTGGCCTGGCACACCCAAGGCCCTGGGCTCCCTCACAGTATGAAAAGAAAGGCAGGAAAGAAAGGCACAGCAGTGGTCCATGGCCTGTTTGCATTTCGAGCAGCATGGTGGTTCCAGCAGGAGGGTGGCCCTGTGAGGAGCGAGGAGGCTGGATGCTGCTGGTTTTGTGGTTTGGGTCTGGAGTTCCTTTACACATGTGTTTTAGTTGCAGAGTGACATGAAAATTCAGGCACAGGAGATTTTAATGGGGTATTTAAGAAAGCTGTACTACAGTCATTTAAGTGGGCAAGGGAAATTTTTTTTTTCCTTAAAGGGGATTCCTTGTGGCTCAGTGGTAGAGCGCTTGCCTAGCATGTGTGAGGCACTGGGTTTGATCCTCAGCACCACATATAAATGAACGAATAAAATAAGGGCCCATCAACGACTAAAAAACTTAAAAACGGGGGTGGGATTCCTACATTTCCCTGGGCTAGATGCTCTCTGAAGCATGCATGGGTCTCAGATGTGAAGAATGCTCAATTCTTATCTTCCGACATCCCACTCCACTTAAAATCTTTCCATGGTTCCCCAGTGCCCCACAAGGCCTGTAAGGCTGGCTCCCACCAGCCCTGCTCCCTTCTTTTGCTCCTCTCTTGCAGCCTCCTCTCTCACACCACTCCCAACTGACATATGTGCTGTTCCTTCTGTCTAGAACATTCTTCCATTCTCCACTCCAGAATTCATCCTATTCATCCCTTAGGCCTCAACTTAGCCATCTCCTCCTCCAGGAAGCCCACCTTAATTTTTTAGGCTGGATCAGGAACCCTCTCTGGGTTCCTTCATAGCTTTCTGCCTGTGCCTCCTCCACCCTGAGCCTGACTCCACTTGGCATTATTGGCTGGATATAAGTCAGTCCCCACTAGACTGAGGACCCTGAAAAGGCAGGACCAAGACTGGATGAATGAATACCTGCTATTGCCCACATGGGCCAGGCACAGAGTAAGCAAAGAATAATAAAGTCTAGAATTCTAAGTTGATGTGTTCCTACATTTTTAGGTCTTTTTTAAAATACTTTTTTTAGTTGTTAATGGACCTTTATTTTATTTATTTATGTGCGGTGCTGAGAATCTAACCTAGTGCCTCACACATGCCAGGCAAGTGCCCTCCACTGAGCCACAACCCCAGCCCTACCTTTTTAGGGTTCTAAGTGTCTAAACATATAATTCTAAGTTTCTATAACTATATGTTTATTCCAATCTAGGTTTCCAGATCAGAAAATGCTGGCAATCCATGGGTTGAATCTGGTTTTTACTTTGTGGCATGTAATTTTTTCTTAATTGAGAAATTTTGGATCAATATTGGACCTAATAAGATGGGGTCCATATTTTCTCATGGTTGGAGGTGGTGACCAGGGCCCCGCTGACCAGACCCCCCAATCCACTTACTCACGTATGTCACTAACTTCCTAGAGGACTTTTGAGTTTGACATCCTTGCTCAAAACCTTAGAAAATTCCATTAATCTCAGTATAAGGAGGCCCCCTTATCCAGTAATTCAACCAATCAGTGATTGAAAATGTAAGGAAAAAAAACTATATCCATACCAAACATCCACAGGACTTCTTTTCTTGTCATTATTCTCTAAACAATATAGTCTAAAAACTATAATGACAAGAAAATGTAGCTCTATCACTGAGCTACAACCCCAGCCCTTTTTATTTTATTTTGATACAGAGTCCTGCTAAGTTGCTGAGGCTGGCCTCAAACTTGCAGTCCTCCTGCCTCAGCCTTCTGTGTCACTGGAATTATAGGTGTGCACCACTGTGCCTTTAGGGTTTAGGTTTCTAGGCTTTAAGATTCTAGAGGCCAATGATTAAAATATCTAAAGTCTGTGACAAGGGTCTCCATTCTGAAGGCCTCAGTTTTGAAGAATCTCTAAGTGTGACCTTTCAAAGTCTTCAAATCCAACTGTTCTGCATTTGGAGAATCCCAAAACATTACTTTCAAAGTCTCATATTTCTGGGATTATATATTTCAAAAGTTCTAAGGCTGTGCTGCCCCACACAGAAGCTGTGAGCCACAAGTGGCTATTTAAATCTAAATTCATTAAACTAAATAAAATGTAAAACAGTCCCTCAAGCAGCACTGGACACACTTCAAGTGCTCAAGCCACATACACTAGCGGTTACTCTAGCGGATACCACAGACACAGAACACGGCCTTCAGTGTGGAAAGTTCTGTTGGCCACAGCTGGCCTAGAGGTTCAGGCACTAAGTACCACTCTTTTCCACTCTCCCAGCTATCAAGACTCAGGCACTAAGATGCACAGCCTCCACCCCAGCAGCCCCTCCGACTTCCACTCCCTTCGGCCCACCCAGCTGTCACCCAGGTACCTGCCAAGGCCTTGATCCTTGAGCACTCGAAGAGAGAAGCGGCGGCTGCAGAAGCAGCTGGAGGTTCCCGCTCCCAGCCGCGATCTGGACTCTCCCAGCGAGCTGAAGGGTTGTTGTTGTTGGGGGCGGGCAGGCCCTCCATGTTGTCCACCTCCCCTGGAACCTGCGCCATTGGGGAAGATGAGGCCTAGGGACAGAGAGGGGCAGGTTAGAACTGGAAACAGGTCTGAGCTCAGAGAGCCCAGTTTTTTGGATTTTTCTCTCTCTCTCTTTTTTTTTTTGGCATGGTACAGGTTATAGAACCCAGGAGCACTTTATCACTGAACTACATCCTCAGCCCTTTTCATTTATTATTTATTTTATTTTGAGACAGAGTTTCGCTAAGTTACTGAGACTGGCCTCAAATTTGCCATCCTCCTCTCTGGGCCTCTCAAGTCACAGAGATTAAAGGCACAAGCCACCACACAGAATCAGAGGATGCCCTTCTAACAATGACTAGCTGTGAGTCCTGTGTCCACTCTCACCCTCAGTTCCTCTGTCTTGCAATAATAATGATGATAACGTTTACCCTGACCATGTCACAGGACTGCAGAAAAGTACTTGCCTTAATGCCTGGCACAGGGTAGAGGCTCAGCAATTGTCACTGTTATTATTAGTAATACAATAACATTGTTATCAATAGAAGTCTATAGTGCAGTTATAATATAATAATGAACATTTACTGAGCATTTGTCTTGTGCTCAGTACTTTACATGCATTCTCTTATTTAATTCTCACAATTTTAATTCCCTAGTGATTGGTTGTTATTAGGCCCATTTTGCAGAGAAGGAAACAGGTACAAAGGGATTAAATTGTTTGCCCAAGTAATACAGCTAGTAAGTAGCTAGAATTCAAACATAGGCACTGTGATAGAATGATTGTATTAGTGGCCCTAATTCTTCACCCTTGAAGCCACACCCTTTGCCATTTAACCTTTCAATGTCCTCAGCTAGGGCGGAAAAGGTATGTGTGTTTTGGGGCATACTTCACCCCTTGACTCTGGGATTGACCATGTGATTTGCTTTGGCCAACAGAATTGAGTGCAAGTGCTGGTGTGCCAGTTCTGAGCCTCATTCAAGAGATCTAATGTGCTTCTGCTTGTGCTTGACCTTGGCCATGAGAAAGACACGCTTAGGCTAAACCAGGTCTAAGACCCCAGCCATGCCAGCCAAGGTCAGCTATAGCAGCCCCCTACTGTGATCTCAAGATGTAAGTGCACCCAGCAGAGACCAGCAGAACTACTCAGCTGGGTATAGCCCAAGTCACTGAGCTCAGACTCAATGGCTAAATATATATGTTTTAAGACACTGAGATTAGGGGTGATTTGTTACGCAGCATTATTGTGACAACAGCCAACTGACATGTCTGAATTCAGAGTTGTGCTTTAGAACACACTAGATTATAAATAAGGAAGTAGGTGATATCAGGTACATCTCCACCCTCCTGCACCTCTGGCCTGGTTCTAAGACTAAGAATGGAGGGGATTCTACCAATGGCCCCCAGATAGTTGCTAACCCACTAGGTTGTGTTTTGGTTTGTTGCAGTATTAGGGATTGAACCCGGGGGTGTTTTACCATTGGGCCACATTCCTAGCCCTTTTTTAAATTTTGAGACAAAATCTTGACAAGTTGCCCAAGCTGGTCTCAAACTTGAAATCCTCCTGCCCCAGATTCCTGAGTTGCTGGGATTACAAGAGTGTGTCTGTGATGGGCTTCTAATCCACCAGATTTCAGGAAGGCAGTCAGGGCCTGGATTGTGGTAAGTGTGGTAGAGATAATCCCTTTTGGTGGGTACACCAAAATCCATTGTTATTCTTCTCTTCTTCCATGGAAAGTTGTAAGTGGGTACACGGCTACCCACCACCTGTGTGACCTTGACCAAGTCACTTCCCCTCTCTGAGCTTCAGTTTGTTCATCTGTGCAAATCCTAGGAGTGTTTGAAGATGAGTTAATGATAAAGGGAACATGGTACCTGGTCCCCAGCAAACCCTCAATACATGTTTCTTGCTGTTCCTTTCCCCTCCTGTGGTGCTGGGAACAGAACACAGGGCCTCACACATGCTAGAAAAACTGTCTACCACTGAACTACACCCCCACCCACTATTTCTCTCCATCCTCTGATCACATCTTAGCAAGTCCAAGTGCCTCTTCTGGAGTTGGACAGAAATTAGTTCAATCCTATTTTATTCTCCCTGTATCTTTAACCTGGCCTCTCTGTGCCTCAGTTTCCTTCCCTGCTAAACAGGGGTCACAACTGTTTCCTCAGTGATACTTGGAGATGGGGAGGCGCTTAGCACTTGGTGAGCTTTCTGTCAGGTCGGGAGAGCAGCTCTGGCCTTTACGTGGTGATTGAATGGAGAACAGAGAGAGAAGGCGAGGGGGGAGGCGGGAAGGGTTGTCCTGCCCGGCCTCAGCAAAGGCTGGCCCGCACCAGCACCGGGCTTCGGGTGGGACTGGATGCTTTAACCCTTCCAAAGCGGCGCCTCTCTCTCGCTGCGGTCCAGTCACCGTGCCGAGGAGGGGGGCCTGGGAAGGATCAGGCCCCAAGGAAGACCCGCGCAGGGGGGCTGAACTAGGCTGGGGATTTGGGGTTCGTTCTGCCTTCATCTCCAGCCTGCACCCAACAAGGGAGACCCCAGGAGCTCAGGCCCTGCCCAAGGCGCGGGGGAGGATGCTCAGGCAGGTGGAGAGGTTCTGGGGGAGGGGCCATGGGCCGCAACGCCGCTCACCTGAGCCCGCGGCCGCCGGTGCTGCTGTCCCCGCTGCTTGCCGCGCCCGACAGCCTCCCCTGTCGGCGTCCGCGGCCGGGCCGGGCCCGGCTCTGCTCTGCCCCGCCGGCCCGCCGCTCCGCCAGATCCGCATGCGCCGCCGCCGTCGCCGCGCCTCCCCCAGCTCGCGCCGCCGCCGCGCTCCGCGCGCCCCCGGGACCCCCTCCCGCCGCGGGCCCCGCGGCCCCGGTCGCCTGCGGCCCGGGTCCCCGCACTTGCACACCCGGCCTCGCGTTTATACACTGCTGAGGTAGCAGAGGGGCAGAGGTAGCGTCACGCACAGTCCACACTCCCACACGGCCACATACACCGGGTCACTTGCAACGTCACACACACACTCTTCTCATCCACACAGGGTCACTCCCTCATATGGAGTCACACAGGGTCAAACCTTCAAAGTGCCACACGAAGTCACACACAGGGTCCCACGCTATGACACACATGCATTATGCCATCACCACCAATGTGGTGGTACACACAACCACGCATGTCACACACTGTCGCACATTGCCCGGGGATCACAAATTGTATATTCACACATCATGCACAGCTTCACAATCACAGTGTCATACAATTTTACACACGCAAACTTGTCACACCAGTCACCCAATCACTCGGAGTGACACATCCTGCACTGCTACACACTCACGTCACACAGTTAAAAGCCACGAATAGCATCGCAGCAACAGTAACACCCACAGCCATGTCCTCGAATGATAATAGAGTCACACACCCTTACATGACACATGCAGTGTCGCACACTGTCACAATCTGTCTCACACCCTATTATAACTGACCTCACGCAAACCTCACACTCACACTATATCACACAGGCTGACACAATGTCCTCCAAAGTGTCACCACAATGTTACAAAAGAGCACCGTCAATGCTGACCACACGTGGAGTCACAGACACACTGTAACACAAGAACAGCACAAGCTGTCATCCACAGTCATGCTCTCCCTTGTGGTTACTCAGGGTCACACAGGTGCACAGACATCCATTACCGGTGTCACACCCACACACCCACACTGTCCCCCTTTCACTTCTCCCCTTGTTTGCTGCAGGAGACCCTGGGCAATAGCCCAAGTACCACCACCGCCTGCAAGCGCTGGGAGAACGCGCGTGAGCCAGGAAAGTCAGGTGGGCGTGGCTCGTCGCTCCGCCCCTCCCCTGTGGCTAGAGCGCGGAGGCGGGGCGCCGAGCGACAGGCTCTCCTGGCCCCGCCTACTAGCTCCCTTCCTAGCTGGAGGCGTTCCTCCGAGTCTAAAGGGTGGTCGGAGAGGGTTGGTGCTAGGCGGCGGAAAAAAAAAAAAAAAAAAAACCACAAGTTGACTCCTGCGTTCCTCCCAGTGAGAGGCGAGATCTGTTTGCCTCCACCTCCCACCCAGATGCCTGGGACAAGGGGCGGGGCGGGCCGAGGCGGGCCCCTTGGAGCCGGCCCCGCCCCGTCCCTTCGACAGGGAAGCGCGGAGAGTGCGCCCAGCAGTCACTGGGTTCCCGCGCGTCCTGAGCCTCGGGCCTTGCATACTCAGGACCCCGAAACATGGCTGTCAAGAAGATCGCGATCTTCGGCGCCACTGGCAGGACCGGGCTCACCACCATGGCGCAGGCGGTGCAAGCAGGCATGAGCCGGGGCGGGTGGGGGAGTCACAGGGTACACCCGCAGAGCACCAGAAAGAGACATCAGGGGGCTGGAGCCGGGCAGAGGCTGGTTGGGGTCATCAGTGCCCCAACCTGGTTGTGTGGAGATTCGGGGAGTG
Source organism: Glaucomys volans (assembly GCA_020662805.1). NCBI lineage: Eukaryota > Metazoa > Chordata > Mammalia > Rodentia > Sciuridae > Glaucomys > Glaucomys volans. Next base: position 107,771 of record JAJEJO010001749.1, read on the forward strand.
AAATAAATGCGGGGGTGCCAGGGCAAAAATGGGGGAGACTGATACTCAGTTTTATGTGAGTCCAAGGCATAGGAATTAGCTATGGGAGCCTACGTGCCTCCTTGTAACACAGTTATGTGTAAACCCAGAGGTGTTATGAAATGTGATTGTGAATGTGATTGTGGTGGGGTCGTTAGCACACCCTGATAGGGTTTACTAAGCTAGCAAGGGCTTGCTGCCCAGCAGTGCCTTCTCTCTACATGAGTTAAATTCAGGCAGCCCTCACTTGGAAGTGGGAACTAGTATTCTGTGCCTCCCTTGACAGATATGAGAAAACTGAGGCCTGGAAATGATATGCCCCAATATCACAGCTGGTAAGTGGCAGTGCTGGGATTTGAATCCAGTTAGTTCATACTCATAAGCACCAAAAATGTCCATGCTTTTGGCTTGGACACCAGAGCTGGAAATAGAAAAGTTCAGGAGGCAGGTTGCTGTGAGCATCTAGCAGAAAGCGATCACCTAGACATGAGTGAGTGAAAACTCCTGCGCACTAGTCCTAGGAAAGTCACCAAGGGCTGAAAACTCAGAGTTGCTCCAGGAGAGGATGCAGGATTCCCCAGCATCTCCTGCCTCTCCTGTCCAGAGTTTACCATCTTCCAGCTGGGCCTGGGACTTCAAGATATAGAGCCCCACCCCAAGCAAGCATTGGTGACTCTGAAGATATTGACTATCTGCATGCCCCAAAAGGGTGGAGGCCACCAGTATCCCACTTTGTTGTCTCCCAGCCCAGTCCTCCCTTGAGACTCTTCTGAAACTTCCTCATTGGGCAGGCTGACCTCCTCCCTGGGGATCTTGTGAAGCTCTTGACTTGGGGGTTGGGAGACCAGCGAAAGCCCATTTGCTGATCAGCATTTCTAGGGTAGGCTGGGGAAGGAAGAGAAGTTGAGAAGTGCTGAGTCATCCTGAATATCTGGATTTCCATGTTTCCTTCACCTTTAATCCCCAATGCCATTGGGGTCCACTTGCTCACCCTGCTGGTCACAACTGGGACTGCACCCAGGGGAACGAGTTGGAATCTAGGGGAGGCCCTGCCCTAAAATTGAATTGAGGTTTTATTTATCTCAGTATGATTCAAGTAAGGCCAAGACACAAACTAGTGTCTTGCCTGCCTGCATTCAGGTGGCCCACTCTGACGCCTAACACTTGTGTGACCATATGTTTTGTCATCTCGAACTGTGTGCCTATATATCTGTAAAGTGGGTTTGAAATTGTTAGTACTTGCCCTGGATCACTTACAAGATTAAATCTGCTACTGTATGAGAAGTGCTGAGAACTGTAGCCATTGAGTAGCTGGTGATCAGTAAATTCGCCTTGGCTGACTGAATTCACATAATAGCCTAGCTCTGAATTCTGCAGACTCTGGATCAGACTTGCTCAAGTAAAAATTTTACCTTCTCTACCTACTAGCTGTGTGGCATTGGCCCAGTTACCTAGAGTTGTGTCTGAGTTTCCCATTCTCAGAATAGGCATGATAATAGCTACTTTGTAGAGTTGGAATCCGGTGCTTGTCAAACTGTAGGTCATAATGGATTCTGAAATGTAGAAGTCACAACAGTATCAGAATGTATCACATTAATAGCTTTGTGAAACTTTTGTTTTAATTATATATGTGGGGGAGGGGGGATTATGTGCACTGGGTTAGACAGCAAGATCCATTTTATATTGAAGATTGAGATCCAAAAAGCTTTAAAGGGGCTTGACCTCTGTAACTTATTCTCAAAGTCAAGGAGGAAATACATGTATTTCTCTATGTACATGTAATGTATAAATATATTTATATGCAAATGTATGTAATTATGCATGTTATATTTAAAGATGGATAAGGCAAAAGCAAAAATGAAGAATCTGGGTCTTGCAACTTCTCTATAGGTCTATTTATTTCAAAATAAAATTAACAGAAAAATGTAAATAAGGGAAGGAATTTCTGAAAAAAAAAAAAACAACAACTTGGAAATATCTCATGAAGACTCTTGTTCTTTATAAAGGTTAGAATGTGTGAAGCCATACTATTTGATATGGTAGCTACTGGCCACATCTATTTCTTTAAATTTATTTATTTTATTTTTTTTCGGTGCTGGGGATTGAACCCAGGGCCTTGTGCTTATGAGGCAGGCACTCTACCAACTGAGCTATATCCCCAGCCCTGTTTCTTTAAATTTAAATGTGAGTTATGAGGCTGAGACGGGAGGATCATAAGTCAAGTTTTCTTTTAAATATTTTTTAGTAGTTGATGGATCTTATCTTTATTTTATTTATTTAAATGTGGTGCTGAGGATCGAACCTAGTGCCTCACACGTACTAAGCAAGTGCTCTACCACTGAGCCACAACCTCAGCCCACAAGTCAAGTTTTGAGGCCACCTCTTAGTGAGATCCTGTCTCAAAATAAAATTAAAGATGGGAGTGTGGCTCAGTGATAAAGCACCCCTGGGTTCAATGCCCAATACCAACCACAAAAAGAAAAGAAAAAATAAATGTGCTTTAAGTTTTTAAAAATTTGTGTGTGCGATCCTGGGGATCTAAACATTATTTTTAAAAAACACCCCATTAGCCGAGTGCGGTGGCGCACGCCTGTAATCCCAGCAGCTCGGGAGGCTGAGGCAGGAGGATCATGAGTTCAAAGCCAGCCTCAGCAGGTGCAAGGCGCTAAGCAACTCAGTGAGACCCTGTCTCTAAATAAAATACAAAATAGGGCTGGGGATGTGGCTCAGTGGCCAAGTACCCCTGAGTTCAATCCCCAGTTCCAAAAAAACAAAACACCCCATTTACTCATTTATTCATAGAAGGAATGTAGCACAGCCCTTGGCATTTGAGGGATCTTTGTGAGTGTTGTCACTCGTCACTAATAATGTCAATACCCACAGGACCCTTATGCTGTGCCTGTGTTCAAAGCTCTCATGGTTAGGAGAGCGTGTCTGGGTCTGTTTGGGCTTCTCTAACAAACATCTCATCTCTGTGAGTATAAACAGCAGAAATGCACTTTGCACAGTTCTGGAGTCTGGAAGACACAAGGCACTGCTGGTACCTGGTGAGGGCCGGCTGCCTCATAGATGGTGCTTCCAGCTGTGTCCTCACATGGGGGAAGGGGCTTGCTAGCTCTCTGGGTTTCTTTGATATGGGCACAATTCTAATTCATGAGAGCAGAACCCTCATAATCCACCTCCCAAGCGCCCACCTTCTGATATCACCTTTGTGATTAGCTTTCAACAGATGCATTTGGGGGAAACACCAACATTCAGACCGTTTCTAAAATGGATATATGCCGCTGGGCATCTTGGAACATGCCTGTAATCCCAGCGATTTGGAAGGCTGAGGCAAGAGGATCACAAGTTCAAGGCTGGCCTTTGCAACTTGGACAGGCCTTAAGCAATTTAGTGAAACCCTGTCAGACCCTGTCTCAAAATAAAAAGTAAGAAGGGCTGGATATGTGGCTCAGTGATAAAGCACCCCTCGATTCAATCCCCAGTACCCCAAAAAGATGTACACGTGGTGACGCATGCCTGTAATCCCAGCAACACGGGAGGCTGAGACAGGAGGATCCCAAATTCAGGGCCAGATTCTGCAACTTAGCCAGACCCTGTCTCAAAATACAAAGGGGAATGTTATCTCAGTGGTGGAGTGCCCCTTAATAAGTAGAACTTTAAAAAGAAAAATAAGAAAGAAAAAGATATATGCACAACTGACTAGGGTTCTCTATTGGCTTATTCGTGTGGTGTTGGGGATTGAACCCAGGGCCTCCCAAGTGCGAGGCCATCACTTCACCACCTGAACTACATCCGCAGGCCACTAGGGTTTGTTTGAATCCAAAGTGGCAGTTAGGCCGTGGCCACGTTGGCTCCCGGCAAACCCCTGCTGCTCTCCCATGTGTGACAGCAGCACTGTTTTGGTGTCATCCCTTCATGAGAAGGGGATCGTGGGGGATGCCCATGCTAGGTGTTGTAATCTCCTTTCAGAGTCCAGGAAGCTGAGGCCTGATCTGGGGGGGGGCACTGCATGAGCTTCCTCGGCCAGAAAGTGGTCGGGCTAGAGTTTGAACCTGGGTCTGTGGAACAGGTAAGCCTGAGTTTTCATATTTGTAACAGGTCAGGGAGGTGGCAATGATTGGGACACTCAGGGCTTGTGGATCACTCCAGGTCAGCAGAAGGAGAGCCATGACAGAGGAAGTGCAAGTGACTGGGGACCTGGGGGGAGAGGGTGAAGGGTGCTCCAAGCAGAGCAGATGAGGGTGGGTGCACAAAGGCCAGGAGGCAGGAGGCGACTGGTTGTGTTTGAGGAACTGAAAGAAATGCAGTGGGTGGAGAGAGCAGTGGCTGGAGAGGAGGAGGGTCAGGTCCTGAGGGCCCTGAGGCCGTCTGGAGGAGTATTATCTGTTGTGGGCCTGGGGGTAGGGGTCATGGGAGGCATCTGAGCAGAGGATCTTAGAGATAACTGGAAAGTTGTGACTGCCTTGTGGAAGGTGGTTGGAGGGAGCAGGCCAGGGCACAGGAGCCTAGAGTGTTGTGGGGCACAACTTAAGAACAGGCCGATCACCACTGAGAAGTCCAAATTTGAGAGTCTTTATTAAGCCGGCCGGCTGACTGTCTCACACAATGCCCCAAAAATGGCTATTGGGAGAACAGCCCTGACCATAGGGTTGTAGAGGATCTTATACCAAAAATCACATCAATCATAAGTGCCTGTTGCCATGATTTAAAATTACAAATTAACATCATGAAATCATCAGCAGAGAGGGAAGTGGGTTAAAATGAAAATGACCCTACCTAGGAACAAACTAAAGAATGGTTACTAACATCCACACAATCATTGTTGACATCACCGTTCACATGGTGCATTGTTTAGGAGAAATAGGAATCAAAAGAGAACAATTTTTCATCATATAAGAATTGTCATTTGGTATTGCTGAATATGTCATGCTAAGTAACTGATGATGGGTAACAGGTGGGGTGTCCCCACGGGAGAAGCATTTCCTACATAACGTGGAGTCTCAGCAAAATGGAGTCTGTTTAGTCATTGCCCATATATCCTGGCCTGTCACATTTTCATAAGCCAAATCTGTCAGCTTGTTACATAGAAAAGACCCTGGAAGGGGCCTGGAACAAGACTCAGGGCTGGTCCATGCTGAGGGATAAAACGTGGGATGATCGAAAGGCATGACAGCAAACAATCAGATGGTGCTTGGTTCAGTGTGAGGTACTATGCTAAACTTTTGGTTATTTTGTCTTGGTTTTGCTTTTGTGGTTTTTTTGGTTGGTTGTTTTTTGGTACCAGGGATTGAACCCAGGGGTGCATAACTATTGGGCTACATTTCTAGCCTTTATTTTTTGTTTTGAGGCAGGGTCTCACTAAGTTGTTTAGGGCCTCACTAAATTGCTGAGGTTGGCTTTGAATTTGGAATCCTACTGCCTGAGCCCAGAGCTTTTGCACTTTTTTATAACAGCTACATATTCACCTATTTAAAATATACCATTCAGTGGTTCTGCATATTCAGAGTTGTGCAAGTATTCTCACAGTCAATTTAGAACATTTTGACACTGGGCGCAGTGGTGCACACCTATAATCCCAGTGGTTCAGGAGGCTGAGGCAGGAGGATCATAAATCCAAAGTTGAGAGTACAACCAGTGAAACAATAGCTGTACTCCACTTGTGTTCAATGATCAATAAGTAAATAAATAAATAAATAAATATCCATGAAAAAAAAACCAAAGTTGACCTCAGCAACTTGTCCAGACCCTAAGCAACTTAGCAAGACCCTGTCTCAAAATAAAAAATAAAAAAGGGCTGAGGATGTGTCTCAGGGATTGAGTGGCCCTGTGTTCAATCCCCAGTGCAAGAAGAACATTTTTTAGAACATTTTTATCATCCAAAAAATAAACCCCATTTTCCTACTCAACCCCTCCCCAGCCCCAGGCAACCACTCCCCTACTTCCTGTTTGTGTGGATTTGCCGGTTTAGGACATTTATTTATTTGTTTGTTTGTTTGTTTGTACTGGGGATTGAACCCAGGGGCACTCGACCACTGAGCCACATCCCCAGCCCTATTTTGTATTTTATTTAGAGACAGGGTCTCAGTCAGTTGCTTAGGGCCTCGCTAAGTTGCTGAGTAGGACATTTATTAATGGAATCATACAATGCTGGTTCTTTGTAACTGTTTTCTTTCATTTGGAAAAAAATTTTTTTTCTTTCGGTGCATGTTGTAGCATGTCATATCTTTATATTACCGAATGCTATTGCATTTATTCATTAACCAGTCGAGAGATGTTATGAATAATGCTACTATAAACATACATGTGCAAGTTTTGTGTGAAAACATGTTTTCGTTTCTCCCGGGCATATATCTAAGAATGCTGGGTCATATGGTACCGCTGTGTTTGATCTTTTGAAGACCTGCCAGACTGATCGCCAGAGCAGCTGCACCATCTGCGTGGCCATCAGCAGTGTCTGAGGCTCCTTTCCTCACACAGTCCCCGGCATTTATCTCTCTCTCTATTCTAGCCATCCTAGTGGGTGTGAAGTGATCTCATTGTGGTTTGGATTATTTGCATTCCAGGACGACTAATGGTACTGAACATATTTTCATGTGCTTGTTAGCCATTTATACATCTTATTTAAAGGATTTGTGCATATATTTAGTTGGATCATTTATGTTTCTAACATTGTGTTTTGTTTTGTTTTTGAAATAGACCTTCATTTTATTTATTTATATGTGGTAAGAATCAAATCCAGTGCCTCAGACACGCTAGGCAAGTGCTCTACCACTGAGCCGCAGCCCCAGTCCTAACACTGTGTTTCAAGAATCCTTTTATATATTCTAAATGCAAGTCCCTTATCAGATATGATTGCAAAATTTTTCTCCCATTCTGTAGGTTGTACTTTTACTTTCTTTTTTTTTTGCGGGGGGATTGTAACCAGGGATTGAACCCAGGGCACTCCACCACTGAGCCACATCCCCAGCCCTATTTTGTATTTTATTTAGAGACAGGGTCTCACTGAGTTGCTTAGGGCCTCGCTAAGTTGCTGAGGCTGGCTTTGAACTCGCGATCCTCCTGCCTCAGACTCCCGAGTCACTGGGATTACAGGCATGCGCCACCACGCCCGGCTTATTTTTACTTTCTTGATGGTGTCCTTTGAAGGACAAAAGGCTTTAATTTTGATGATGTCCAGTTTATCCGTTTTTGCGTTTGTTGGTTATGCTTTTGGTGTGGTGGTGTGTGTTTGTAATCCCAACTGCTCAAGAGACTGGGGCTACTGGATTGCTTGGACCCAGGAGTTTGGGGCCAGCATGGACAACTTAATAAGACCTTGTCTCAAAGTGAGAAAAAGAGACAGAGAAAGAGAGAAGGGGAGGGAGGGAGGGAAAAAAGAAACCATTGCTAATCCAAAGGAGGGGGCCTAGGACAAGTTACAGTCCTGAAGGTGTGCCCCTAAGGCCCACTGCCTTCCACTCGGTTCCATAATTACAGTTTCCACCACCTCCCAATGATGCCATCAAATTATGAATCTATTAGTGGATTTTGATCTAGTACCTCCCAAAAGCTTCACCTTTGAACCCTGCTGCATTGGAGACCACACCTGCAACACATAAGCCTTTGGGGACATTCCAGATGACCCTGACAGTGTCATCTCCGCATGGCCCCTTCCCTCTTGAAGCCCTGGCTTACCTCGGCACTACAAGATCACCAGCCTCATCTTGTCCTTTCCTGCCTGGGCCCTGCCGTCAATCTTTTCTCCAAGAGCTCTGGTCCATTTTCAGGGGAGTGATCTTTAGAATTGTCAGCTTGAGCAGCCATAACAAAATGTCATAGAATGAGAGCCATAAGCAGTGGACATGTATTGCTGGCCATTTTGAGTCTGGGAAGTCTAAGATCAAGGTACTGGCGCATTTAGTACCTGGGGAAGGCCCATTTCCTGGCTTGCAGATGGCCTTCTTGCTGTCCTCAGTTGGTAGGGGGAGAGAGAGAGTACTCTGGTCTCTCTTCCTTTTACAAGAATAGTAATCCCAATCCCAGTGGCTGGGGAGGCTGAGGTAGGAGGATTGAGAGTTCCAAGCCGGCCTCAGCAATTTAGCGAGGCCCTAAGCAATTTAGCAAGACCCTGTTCCAAAATAAAATATAAAAAAGGGCTGGAGGTGTGGCTCAATAGTTAAGCACCCCTGAGTTCAATCCCTGGTACCAAAAAAAAAAAAAAAAAAAAGAACAGTAAGCCCATCATGGGGACCCTGCCTCCTGGCCTCATCTAAACCCAATCGCCTCCCCAAAGCCTCACCTCCTAATAGAACAGGTTGAGGGTTAAGGCTTCAACACCTGAATTTGAGAGGTCACAGACATTCAGTGCATAACAGAAATCACAATTAACCGTTTCATTTTTAAAATATAACCATTACGGGGCTGGGGTTATAGCTCAGTGGTAGAGCACTTGCCTAGCACATGTGAGGCACTGGGTTTGATCCTCAGCACCACATCAAAATAAATAAATGTATAAAAAACACAAACACAGGTCTGGGGATATAGCTCAGTTGGTAGAGTGTTTGCCTCGCAAGCACAAGGCTCTGGGTTCAATCCCCAGCACCGCAAAAAAAAACAAAAAAAAATCCCACAAAAACAATTAATAAATAAATAAAATAAAGGCATGCTGTCCATCTACAACTAAAAAGTATTTAAATACATATATATATACATATATATATGACAATTACAATACACCAAAACATTAAGTTCCTTTGCCACTGTTTAAAACAAAGGAAGAAATGTGTTAGTTCTGAACTTTAAAAAGTGTGTGCTGGGCGTGGTGGCGCATGCCTGTAATCCCAGCGGCTCAGAGCCTGAGACAGGAGGATCACAAGTTCAAAGCCAGCCTCAGCAAAAAATGAGGTGCTAAGCAACTCAGGGAGACCCTGCCTCTAAATAAAATACAAAATAGGGCTGGGGATGTGGCCCAGTAGTCAAGTGCCCCTGGGTTCAGTCCTCAGATCTAAAAAAAAAAAAAAAGTATATGTGTGTGTGTGTGTGTGTGTGTGTGTGTGTGTGTGTGTGTTGGGGTCCAGGGAGACAGAGTTAGCCAAAATTCTTTTGGGAGGGGACATACTGAGGTGATAGTCAAAATCTATAATGACCTCTAAAGGACGGCTGGGCCTCTAGAAGTGAGGCCTGGGGCTGGGGTCTGGGACCAGTCTCAGCAGTGGTCAGTTCAGGGGCAGCTCTGTCCCCCGTTTCCTCCGGGACCGTGATGGGCAGCGCAGAGTGGGGCATGGGGCAGCTCTCTGTGCAGGTTGTTCGTGAGTGGGCCTGAAGGCATTGCCCAAGGTTAACAGTAGCTGGGCATCAGCTGTGGGTGTGCTGGGAAAAATGTCTGAAGACCATTGCCCCAGAGCAGGAACCCCGGGATGGGCTTAGGGCTCCTGGCACCCTCCAGGGCCCAGCCCGCAAGCCCACTGACCTGCCTCTCTGCTCCCTTTGCCCACAGGTTATGAGGTGACTGTGCTGGTTCGGGACGCCTCCAGGCTGCCATCAGAGGGGCCCCAGCCAACCCATGTGGTAGTGGGTGACGTTCTGCAGGCAGCTGACGTGGACAAGACCATAGCTGGGCAGGATGCTGTCATCGTGCTGCTGGGCACTGGCACTGATCTCAGTACTGAGCCCCCCCTCTGTCCACGGCCCCTTCCTGTACCTCGGCCCCCGGCACCACTCCCGCCCCCGGCCCCACCCCTGCCACCCCTGCCGCCACCACCACCGCCCACCAGTGACAGCCACTCTCTGTCCCCTCTAAGGTCCCACTACAGTGATGTCCGAGGGCACCCGAAACATTGTGGCAGCCATGAAGGCTCATGGAGTGGACAAGGTCGTGGCCTGCACCTCGGGTGGGTGGTGGGGTCATGGAGGGGGCACTGAACTAGAGGGTTCTCTGAAAGGTGACATTGAAGCTCTTCTAATTTACTATGCTGTGTGCCTTAACCTTGCTGAGTGATGCTGGAGACACGTGGTGACCAAGACAGTCCTGGACCTTGCGATTGCAGGACTCCCAGATGAGAGAGAGGTGGTAGACAGGTTCATGATCAAGCTGACATCCCAGATAAACAGGGTGGGATGGGGAAGGAACAGGCAGAGGGTCAGGGCCAGGTTAGGAGAAGCCTGGGAAGAATATGGGAGCCCAAAGGAGACGCAGCCCAAAGAGAGTCAGGGGAGCCTTGCAGAATGATAGAGCATGGATCCATACCAGCTCTCTACCCCAAGCTCCCAGGTATGGAGAGATGGACATTAAATGAGTACTTGTCCTCAGGGGCTGGGGATGTGGCTCCGTGGCAGAGTACTTGCCTAGCATGTGCGAGGCCTGAGTTCTGTCCCCAGCACCACAAAATAACAACAATAATCATAATCATAACAGTTGTCCTGAGTAATCAAAAAAGAAAATTACAGGGTCCATAACAAGAACAATTAATGCTAGCCAGGCATGATGGTGCACACCTATGATCCCAGTGGCTTGAGAAGCCAAGACAGGAGAATCACAAGTTCAAGGTCAGCCTCAGCAACTTAGCCAGGCCCTAAACGGTTTAGGGAAAGGCCATCTCAAAATTAAAAAATAAAAAGGGCTGGGGATGTAGCTCAGTGACAAAACACCCCTGGTTCAATACCCAGTAAAAAAAGAAAAAATTATTATTAATGCTAGTAGCGTTAATACCGTCTGTACTTTATAATAACTGTCTGTACTCCTTAGAGATGAAGCCACTTGCCAGGCTGTGGCACATACCTGTAATCCCAGTGGCTGGTGAGACTGAGGCAGGAGGATCGCAAGTTCAAAGCCAATCTGAGAGGCCTTAAGCAACTTAGCGAGAACCTGCCTCTGAATAAAATACAAAAAGGACTGAGGAGCGGGCTGGGATTGTGAGTGGTGGAGAGCTCACCTAGCATGTGTGAGGCTCTGGGCTCAATCCCTAGCACTGCCAAAAAAATCATTAATATTTATCATACTTGGTTTATCTATATACAAACATATGTACACAAATATTTTTGTTTTTCTTTTCCTAAACTATTTGATGTGCAGTTACATACCCAAGGAGCTCCTGAGTAACTCCTAAGAAAGGGACCTTGTCTTCTAGAACACAGTGCTGTTGTCATAGCCAAGGAAATCAACTCTAGGCCTCTTCTAGTCCCTAAATCTTACAGTCAGATATTCCTTCTGGGTTCAAGTTTCAAGATTAGAAAGATCCTTGTCCTCTTAGGAGCTTAGAGTTAACCCATCACAGTTTGGGGAGGGGTTTTTTCCTTGATGGGGAATATTGGGAAGTCACATCCCCAACCCTTTTTGTATTTTATTTAGAGACAGGGTCTGGCTGAGTTGCTTAGGGCCTCGCTGTTGCAGAGGCTGGCTTTGAACTCGAGATCCTCCTGTCTCAGCCTCCCGAGTGCTGGGATTACAGGGGTGCTCCACTGTGCTGGGCTGGGAGGGTTGTTCTTAAATGAGTTTTCTGAGAGGATTAGAAAGAAATCCCAGATGGAAGACAGACTGGACTCCTTATTGCCCCCTAGAGGCAGAGGCTGTCCTCAGTGCTGAATGAGGAGGGAGGCCCTTGCTATGTGTCCTTGGTCCCCCACTTCAGACTCGGTTTTCTCATCTGTAAAGAGGGAATCCTGCTGTCCATGAATCAGTGGGACAGCGACCAGTGATCGAGTCTGACTCTGTGCCAGACCTCATAACCATCACCATTAACTCCAACGCATTTTTTTTTTCTTTTGGTCCTGGGAATAGAATGCAGGACTTTGTTCATGCTAAGCACCTACCTGCTCTCCTACTGAGCCATGTCCCAGCCCTGACTCCAGCTTCTATCATCTCAGTTTACATATGAAGAAACAGGCGGCTGGCCAGTGGTAGACCAAGAACGTCAACCTAGACGGAACCCGAGCTCTTAATCATCTTGCCAAACTGCTCCTAAAACCTTTAGCGTGGTTGGCTGAGCATGATGGTGCATGCCTATTATCCCAGCGACTTTGGGAGGCTGAGGTACTGAGGCAGGAGGATTATGAGTTCAGAACCAGCCTTAGCTACTTCACAAGACCCTGTCTCTAAATAAAATATTTTAAAAGGGCTGGGGATGTGGCTCAGTGGTTGAGTGACCCTGGATTCAATCACCAATACAAAAAAAAAAGCATTTAGCATGATTGGAACATGGTTAGCATTCTATAAATATGAGCTTGTACAATAGCCTCGGCGGGGCTAAGTAATGCCTTAAAATATGTACTGAGCTCCTATGGTGCTCCAGGCCCTTCTAAGGGCTGGGAATTCGGGAGTGGACATGACAAAGTCCCTGCCTATGAAACTAGCATTCTAGGGGAGGAGAGACATAGTATATTAGGCCCAAGGGAGACTTTTTGGTGTGAAAGCAGAGAAGGATACTAGGGGGAAAAAACAGGCAGAGTAAAGGGGATTGTCAGTAGGGTGGGGTTGCAATTTTAAATAGGATGGTCGGGGAAAGTTGCACTGATGGGTGACCTTTAACCAAAGTGTGCAAGGAAAAGAAGGGAGTCAGGAGGGGGAATCACATTGGGGCAGAGGGACCAGCAGTCGCAAAGGCTGTCAGCTAGAGTGTGGCTGGCACAGGGTAATTGAAAGGGAAAGTACTGGGGGGCTGGGGATGTAGCTCAGTTGTTAGGGTGCTTGCCTCACAAGCACAAGGCCCTGGGTTTAATCCACAACCCCGCCAAAAAAAAAAAAAAGAAGTGCTGGGCTGTGATGTCAGGAGTTGATGGGGCCAGTCAGGTGGGGCATCGTGGCTGAACCTGATGAGGACTTGGCTTTCACCCTGAGTGAGATGGAGAACCACGGGCAGGACCTGATTCAGGTGTTCACAGGCTCCCTTGGCTGGGAGGGATGGGGGTCAGGGACAAGGAGACCAGGGAAGAACAAGAGGTCACAGTGGCTAGGACCAGGAGGGGTGAGAAGAGGTCAGATTTAGAATCGCTGTGATCTGCAGACTGCTCTAAGTGGAGTTTGAGAGAGAGGTGGCTGAAATAATCCCCTCTTGCAACTGTAAGGCAGCAGTGACCAAGACAAAACAGCACAGGCTGACCCTGCCCTGTGTCTCCCCATCAGCCTTCCTGCTATGGGACCCTGCCAAGGTGCCCCAGCAACTGCAGGACTTGACTGATGACCACATCCGGATGCACAAGGTGCTGAAGGAATCAGGCCTGAAATACGTGGCCGTGATGCCACCGCACATAGGTAAGTTGAGCTGGGACCCAGCAGCCCTATCACTGCCAGCTTGTTCCCACCTGCCCTCTGGTGACCCTAAAATTTCTCAAGAAATTCCCAGTTCAGCTGTGCACAGTGGCACATGCCTGTACTCCCAGCAGCTCAGGAGGCTGAGGCAGGAGGATCACAAGTTCAAAGCCAGCCTCAACAACTTAGCGAGGCCCTAAGCAACTCAGTGAGGCCCTGTCTCTAAATAAAGTATAAGAAAGAGCTGGGGGCTGGGGTTGTGGCCAGTGGTGAAGTGCTTACCTAGCGTGTGTGAGGTACTGGGTTTGATTCTCAGCACCACATACAAATAAATAAAATAGAAGTCCATTGACAATTTAAAAATATTTTTAAAAAGAAAAAACAATAGGGCTGGGGATGCACCTTAGTAATCACCCCTGGGTTCGATCCCTGGTACCAAATAAGAAATTCCCAGTTCATGTTCAGGTGCCCCTCCAAAACAGAAAACAAAATGGTAGACATGCTTCCTACCCTTCCCTGCTTTACTTAATCTCCCTTCTTAATCTGCTGACGGGCTGTTATCTCTGGTTAACAAAACATCTGAATGTAGAAATGTGAAACAACCATGCTTATGGTGACTGTATCCCTGTACCAGGAGGTGACTTAGGCTCAGTGGGTTTCTCTTCCTTGGGGGTCTCACATGGTAGGGTCCCATGGTGACTGGGCCCAATGTCACCTGGAAGGCTTCCTCATGGATACACCTGCTGGGTGATGCAGACATCAGCTGGGTATCTGCAGGTGGCCTCCTCATGTGGCCAGGGCTTCCTCATTCTATGGAATCTGGGCCCACAGGGTAAGAGTCTCCAGAGGGGGCCTCATGGAAGCTACATCATCTTTATGGCCTTGTGTCAAAAGTCCCTTAGTGCTACTTCCACTGCATGTTGTTGATTAGAAGCAAGTTATTACACTTGCCCAAGACCTGCTAGGTTCAATCTCCAGCACCTGGAGCCAGAGCCGGAGGCAGGGATGGCGATGGGGATGGGGTGGGACCACAAGTTATTAGGCTGACCCAAATCAAGCAGAGGGGACTTAAACTTACCACACATAGAGAATCTATTCTTTCTTTATCTTTTTAAGTGTGTGTCTCCCTCATTGAAATGCCAGTTTTTTGACAGCAGAGGGTTTTTTTTTTGTGGTGGTGCTGGGATGGAACCCAGGGCCTTGCACCTGCTAGGCCAGGGCTGTACCACTGAGCAAAGCCCCCCACCCCACGCAGGGCTTTTGTCTTGTTTCTCACCACTGTATTCCTGATGCCCAATACAGGGCCCAACATGTCGCAGGTGCTTAGTAGTTGTCAGATGAGCTAGTGTGGGGAAACACTGGTGGTCCTATTGTACAGCATGTTAGTCAACTTTTGGTCACTGTGACCAAATATACCTGAGCAAAGCAATTCAAAGAAGGAAAGGTTTATTTTGACTAATGGTTTCAAGAGATTTCAGTCCATAGTCAGCTGGAGCCTTTCTTCTAGGCCTGAAGAGGCAGAGACATCATGGCGGAGGGAAGCTGCTCACCTCATGACAGCCAGGAAGCAGACAGAGGGAGAAAGGGGCTGGGGGCAAGATATATTCTTCCAGCCAGGCTGTTGGCACACACCTGTAAGCCCACTACCCTGGAGGCTGACACAGGAGGTTCACATGTTCAAGTTCAGCCTCAGCAACTTAGTGAGACCCTGTTTCAAAATAAAAAATAAAAGGGCTGGGGCTGTAGCTCAGTGGTAGAGTGCCCTGGGTTTAATCCCTAGGAGCTAAAAAAAAAAAAAAAGGTAGATCCTTCAAGGTCTTGTCCCCAGTGACATACTTCCTCCAACTAGGCCCCTCCCAAAGTCTTACCACCTCTCAATAATGCCATCAAGTTATGGCTCTACCAATGGATTAACCTACTGATGAGACTAGAGCCCTCAAGGTCCAGTCACCTTCCTGAAGGCCCCACCCCCCAACACTGCTGCTCTAGGAACTGAGCCTTCAGCACCCAAATCATAAGGAGAAGGAAAAGGAAAACCACAGATGCAGCCTTTTCCCCTTCTCAGGTCTATCCATTCTGAGAGCAATAAAGTCAGGCCTAGGGAGAGGCTGCCTCATTCAGCACTTGCCTCTTGCCTGTGAATGTGTGCTTGGCAGCCATATAAGCGCTGGTGATGTGGTCCCTGTTCTCAGGTGGGGATAGATAAACCACAGGGAGAGTGAGACACAATTGTCAACAACTCAGGAGGCTAAGGGAGGAGGATTACAAGGTCAAGACCTCAGCAACTTAGCAAGACTTTGTCTCATAAAAATGAAAAGGACTGGGGATGTAGCTCAGTGGTAGAATGTCCCTTGGTTTAATCCCAAGAACCAATGAATAAATAAATACAGACAGGCAGACATTAATATTGGGCAGTGATGAGCTGGTTGAGGAAACAGTGGAGCACAGTGGACAGAGGGAGGGAGGGTGGGAGCACTGTTTCTGTATCTCTGGGGAGATGGCTTTGTGCAGTGAGGAAATGAGAGCCAAGTGAATATCTGGAGGGAGGGCTAGTGCAAAGGCCCTGAGGCAGGGCACTTGTTTTTTTCTCCACATTTGTTTGCCCACCAGAAGAGCAGTTCTGCTTTGCTCTGGACCTTCTGAGACCCCTGATGGAAGGAGGCCTCCACCTTAGAGATTCAAATAAGGTTTAGCATTTACAGGAGGGATGTATTAGGGCCCTATTTGGACCAGAATCTGATGCTTTGAATCAGCAGTGAGACTGCTTGGAAGAGAAGCTGCTGATGAAATTCCCAGTGGCAGCACGGTGTGGGCAGCAGCCCAGTGCCCCACTCACCTCCTGAGTGTGTTTCCTTAGCTCTAAAGGGCTCATCACACTACTTCTTTGTTTTATGTTTTCATTTTGTGGTCCTGGGGCTTTTACTTTAATTTTTTTAATTTTGAGACAGAGTCTTCCTAAGTAGCTCATGCTGGCCTCAAACTCATCATCCTCCTGCCTCAGCCTCCCAACTGACTGGGATTACAGGCATGCACCACAGTGCCCAGCTCTTTATTCTACTTCTTAACCTTGTTTGAAGAGACTGCTCAGAGATCTTGCCTGAGAAGTAGTTAACACCGAGGAGTTTTGTTTTTTTTGTTTTTTTTTGGTTTTTTTTGTACTGGGGATTGAACCCAGGGGCACTCCACCACTGAGCCACATCCCCAGCCCTATTTTGTATTTTATTTAGAGACAGGGTCTCACTGAGTTGCTTAGGGCCTCGCTAAGTTGCTGAGGCTGGCTTTGAACTCGCGATCCTCCTGCCTTAGTCTTCCAAGTGCTGGGATTATAGGCGTGCGCCACCGCGCCCGGCTCGCTGAGGAGTTTTTTTTCATGTGTGTGTGCTATTTGTTTTTCTGGTACATGTGAAAACTTTCAATCCTCCAGAACAGGTGAAGGCATTAGAGACCTCTTCATCTAGGTCTGTTAGTCAATCTATTGCCATGTCCTGAACCTCTCTTTCTCTTTCCATATATATGTGTATATATATATATATACATATATATATATTCCCCTAAATATATATGTGTGTGTATATATATTAAATATTTGTTTATATGTATATTTCTGAACTATTTGAGAGAATTTTTCAGCCATGTCACACTCCACTCCTAAATACCTCAGCAGGCATCTAAGAAGAAAGATTTGCATAAGAACGTTACCACACCTAAGGAAACGGACCTTAACTCTCATATCATTCATGATTCAGTCCATTCTCAAATTTCCCCAACTGTCAGATTCAGTAGGGGATCACACATTGCATTTCCCCTTTAATCTGAAACAATACCCCCTTGCCCTTTTAAAAAATATATTAATCAAGTCAAGTATTATTTTTATTTTGATTTTTTAATATTTATTTATTTGTGGTGGTACCCAAGGGTGCTCTACACTGAGCTATATTCCCAACCTTTCTTCTTTTTAATTTGAGACAGGGTCTTGCTAAATTGCTGAGTCTGGCCTCAGACTTGCCATCCTCCTGCCTCAGCCTCCTGTGTAGCTGGGATTACTGTCATATGCCACCATGCCCAGCTCTATTTTATTTATTTTTTATTTTTTAAAATTTTTGATGGACCTTAATTAATTAATTAATTATATGCGGTGCTGGGACTTGAACCCTGCACCTCACATATACTAGGCAAGTGCTCAACCACTGGGCCACAACCCAGCCCTATTTCATCTTTTTGAGATGGGGGTCTCTCTATGTTGCCCAGGCTGGTCTCCAATTCCTGGACTCAAGAGATCCTTCCATCTCGCCCTCCTAAGGGGCTGGCACTACAGGTGCGTACAACCATGCCTGTCTCAGCTTCTTTTTGAATGTGCTATGTTCTAGATTTTTCTGGTTATTTTCTTTGATTCAAATTAAACATTTTTGGCAGGAATGGCCTGTGGGTGAGAACGTGTTCCTTATTGCACATGATTTCAGGCTGCCTCTGCCCAGGTCATACTACGCTCGACCCCTACATTGCGTTGGTTGCTGTCAGGTATTAGTTTTAGTTATCATAGTGCAGCCACTAGATACCCTCTAACCACCAGGTTATACCTGTCCACTGTCCCTTACTAAGGAAGACCTAATTGGGGCTGGGGGTGTGGCTCAGTGGTAGTGTACTTGCCAAGGCCCTGGATGCTGTCCCCAGCACTGTGAAGTAAAAAAGAAAGACTGAGTTGTACCCCTGGCATCAGACACACCAATTCATTGTTCACAGATGTGTCTCTTCTTCCAGGGCCTGGAAAATGCAGAATCATGCTTGAGACCTGTCACTTATTTCTCCTAGTAGGGTTCAGAGACAGGAAAGCACCCAGAGTTGGGGGGATCCATAACAAATCCAGCCTTTGTCACTGGAGAATGACACTCCACACCCCTGGGAGGTGACTTCCTCTTTCTAAGGCTTAGCTGGCCCATTTGTAACCCTAGGTCCCAGCCTGACCTCTGATTCTCCCTCTCCATCTAACATTATCTCTTTTACTTGTTTGCATGAGTTACCTGAATGGCTCCTGGGGACAGGGATTCTTGTCAGTTATGTCCCCAACTGGATGCACCACACTGGCGCATAATAGGAGATAAACAAGGAGTTGTTGAACAAATGAAGCAAAGAGTACAGATAAGTGCCTGCACATGGAAAGTCCCTCTGGGCTGTTGTGCTGCCGGGGCAGGGCTCAGGGGGCACCTGGCAAAGGCTTGCAGTAGTCACGCACTGGGGGTGGGAAAAGACATTTGCTTCAGCCATCCTCTCTCTTTACCTCACAGGGGACCAGCCACTAACTGGGGCCTACACAGTGACCCTGGATGGACGGGGACCCTCAAGGGTCATCTCTAAACATGACCTGGGCCACTTCATGCTGCGCTGCCTCACTACTGATGAATATGATGGCCACAGCACCTACCCCTCCCACCAGTACGACTAGGACCCTGGCCCCATCCAGGAGGACAGCATCTTGGGATTCGAGGCACAAAGAAAGGAACAATAAAACTTGAGCCAAGAGCTTGCCATTATTCCAGACACCTGACCATGGGACTCCTTCTCTCCCTGTCTTTGAGAATGTCAGTCTCTGTGTACAGCATTCTAGGTACTCATTCATTCATTTGTTCGGTAATGGTTTATCAAGTCCCTCCTCTGTGCCCAGCCCCTGTGCTGGGAGTCCAGTGGTGGCCAAGGTAGCCAGGATCCCTGCTTTCTCTGCTGTCGTGTGTCTCACAGTGCAGTGAGAAAGACAGCCTTGCCACCCACAGTGACAACCCAGAATGGTCAGAGCTTTGATGCATGAAGTACAGGGAACAGGGGCGTCCCTAGGGGGTACCTGACCCAGCTTCAAGAGCAAGAAAGGTTTTGTGGAAAGGGATATATGCTCAACCTGAGACCTGGTTTGATAAGAATAATCCAAGAGAAGTTTCTAGGGCAGAAGAAACTACAGGAGCAAAGGCCAGGAGGCCAGAAAGCACATAGCTCCTTTGAAGAGTTAAAATCTGTCCCCTACAGTTAATAATAGTGCTACTTTGAGAATGGTCAGCTCTAAGATCATGGAGGCTAGACCGTGCAGTCATTGTAAACAGTTTGAACCATATTCTAACCATATTCATTTCATGCAGGAGAGGGGTAGGGACATAGATGTGTGTTTTTTAAGGCTTTCTTGGGCTGCTGTGTGGAGGTGGATCCACAGGAGAGGGACAATGGAGGCTGGGAGAGTTGAACCAAGGCAGGGCGGGGAGGACCCCTCAGGAGCCTGGATGGACAGTCTGGGGGGGAAGGGAGAGATGACTACTCAACAGGAATTAATCCACCACACTCCCCACCTATTTCCCCACCTCTGTAGCCCTAAGAAATCCTTTCCAGTCCTGCACTGCAAGCAGCAGGATGACTTGGTCGACAAATTCCAACGTTGGAAAACTGATCTAAGGAGCCTCAAACTTCCCTTCTATAGATGACTAGAGAAACTGCCTCCCTTTCCCCTTAGTGAACACTTCTGGAGGGGCTGGGGCATCACTGATGCAGGCTCTCAGGAAGCCAGCAGGATTCTATTTCTGCGCTCCCCATTTCTTGGTCACATTACCCTAGCATTTAATGAACTTCCACTGTGTATGAGCTCTGTGGCCTCCCAACAAGATTGTCACCATTGCTTTCTGCCGTCCCTTCACACCAGGATACCAGGCCTGGACCAGGATACCAGGCCTGGAGCAAGACAGTCTGGCATGCCCCTCCCCCCACCCGCCCCCACTTTCCAGGGGATGCTGCTGCTGCAGAATAATGAGTGACAGAGATAACCTTGGTACCCATTCTTAGGGCGCCCATAGCTCAGACAGTGATGGCCCAGGACTGGGATAGCAAAAGGGTCCGGGTGGGGTGGGGAGTCACAGGAAGCCACGCGAACCCAAAATTGGCCCAATCTAGGCTGGGTGAGGGCTTCTGGGAAGAGGAAACCTTGGAATTTTTTGTTTTACGTTTTGCAGTACTGGGGATGGAACCCCGGGGGTGCTCCACCACTAAGCTACATTCCCAGACCTGATTATTTTGAAACAGGGTCTCACAAAATTGCCAAGACTGACCTGGAATTTGTCATCCTCCCGAGTAAGGTATGGGCCACCGCCTGACTTGGAGATGGATTCTTATGAGAGGCAGCCTACGAATTGAGGGTACATTTTCAGGACAACGAAACAAATTTAAAGACGCAGAGGCCGTTCATTCTCGTTTCTGAGTGCTTGCTATGGAACTGGCATATCGCAGGCACTGGAGATAAAGCATCAAAGAAAACAGACAAAATCCCTGAATTCGTGCTAAGGAAGAGTGGAGTCATTTTAGAAAAACTGAAAGTGAAAGTTTTAGAAAAACTGAAAGTGATGAGCCAGCGAGGGGGAGAGGAGCACAGGCCAGATCGTGAAGGGGCTTGGGGCAAAACCTTAAGGAGTTTTGACTTTCCAGGGTTGTGGGGAGCCATGAAAAGTTTCTAGCAGCAGAGGGGCCATCCTGAGAGACGAAGGATGGAGTGCCGGAGGGTTTCCAGGAGGGACCACCAGAGACCGTGCTGAGAAATGTGCAGGAGTGAGAGGGCCGCAACTTACTGTCAGGCAGGGCGGGAGGACCTCGGCAGCGAAGGGGCGGGGCCGTGTCGCCCAGGCAACACAAGCCGCGCCGAACTATTGGCTGGTGTTTAGTAGCGTCATCCCCTTCGCTACTCAGTGCCAGCCTTCGGAACACCCAGGGCGGGGCTTCAGCCAGTTGCTCAGCCCCGCCCGCCTGAAAGGCAGGGAGAGGAGTGGGTGCCAACCCGTCTTACTCGGCGATGGGGTTCTGGTCTGGTATAAAGGGACCGTAGAGAGCGATACTGACGATCTAGGTGCAAGGACCGTAGCTAAATTGAAGGGAGCGGTTTTGACTGCTCTCCACCACCCTCGGCCCTCGACTCTAGAGATGTAGTTCGCCCCTGACCGATCGGAATCCTTTAAATGGTCCGAGGAGTAGGGGAGGGGAGGGCGGGTCGGGCGGGTCCGGTGGCTCCTGGCGTCCGGCGGTGGCTCCGCCCAGCCAATCGGCGCCCCGCGGTGGGCAGGATTCCAGCCAATCACGGCTCGCGGCTAGGCTCCGGGGCGGAGCTGGGTGGTTTGAGGCCAGGCGGAGAGGCCCCCGGGAGGTGAGCTAGGTCTCTACCCGGTACTGGTGGGTCGCTACACGGTTGACTTTCCAGGAGGTGGTCGCTGCGAACCTGGCAGCCGAGGTGAGGAGTGGCCACCTGATCTGGGGTTTACCTTGGGTTGGGGGAAGTGGAGGTGCGCCCCAGAGATTGGCGGAGGCGGGGTCCGGGAGGGAGTGGAGGGCGCAGATTAAAGGTGACTGATAAGGTTTGGAGAGTTTTAGGACCAGAGACTGAGTATGCGATCCAGGACGGGAGGTGAGGTAGGATTTTCAAGTGGAGGAAATTCGAAGCTGCGACATGGGGTAATTGGAGAAGCCAGAGAACCCGGGGAAGGAACTTTTGGGGCAGGGTGTCTAAAGATTAGAAGACTGGGTTTCACCGATGGGCAGAGTTCGGGGGTCCATAGTGCTCTGGTGAGGCTGTGAGAGGTTTAAGATTGGGATCATGAGCATTTGGAGAAACCAGAGAACTAGAGTCAAGGGATTTTAAAGAATCCAAACGCCGTAGCGGGGAAGAAGTGCTCACGGAGAGAGTTCAGTGTTCGGTTCTTGAAGCCGGACGGAGAGTTTGGAGCTGAGATCTAGAGCCCTTTCAAAGGGGAGAATACTAGGAGAGTTGAAGGAAGTCTCAAAATTGATATACCCAGCCTTCCCAACGGGATGGATATAAGAGCATCTGTCGACTTTGAGTGGTGTGTTGAGGCCTGGGTCTCTGGACCCGAGAGCAGTCTGGGGAAGAATCCCGGACCTTCTGGGGTTTTAGGGGCTGGGAGAAAGCAGTTTTAGAGTTGAGTTGGGTGGGGGAGGGGTGTTCCGGGCGTGGAGCTCAGACCCGCCGCCCCGGAGGCAATAGAGGGCGGGGCTCGGCTGGCGCTCGGCAGCTGGATGTCCGGGTTCCCTTCCCCCAACAACCGGAGCCCCTGTGCGCATGCCCTAAGGGCGGTAGGGGGCGTGGCTTCTCCCCGTTGGCGAAGAAGCCCTCTGGGGATTGTAGTACGAACTGTAGGTCGGTGTTTGTGCGTGGCGGCTATTGGTCCACATTTCCCAGAAGCACCTGGGCCAAATTGGGGCGTTCCTGGATGCTGAATAGAGACCCAGGGAGGGGCGGAGCCTGTGGAACGCCAAGGTCTAATTGGGTGGATCGCTAGGGGGCGGGTCTTGGCGTTACTTGAGTTCTAGCAAGTTTTCCTGTGGGGTGCGCTTTGGGGGAAGCTGAAGGCGCAGATGGAAGGAATGAGGAAGGTCCTTTCCTTGCTTTTGGGAGCGCTTCCTGGCAGTTAAGGAAGAGACTATAGACAGAAATGTCCTCCCTGTAAGAAAAAGAGCCGACAAATAGGTTCACTAACATTCTCCAGGTGGCACGAATATAATGCACTCAAGGAATAAAACTACTGACCTGGGCGCCCTGGCGCAAGGCTGTAATCCCAGCGACTCGGAAGGCTGAAGCAGGAGGAAGGCAATTTCGAGGCCAGCCTGGGCAACTCGGGGAGACCCTGTCTCAAAGTGGAAAAAAAGGACTGGGGATGTGGCTCAGTGGTAGAACGCTCCTGGGTGCCCAGTAACAAAAACAACTATTGAGCTGGGGTCGGGGCTCAATGTAGAGCTTTTGCCTGGTTTGCACAGGGCCTTGGGTTCCTCCCCTGCATGGCGCGGGGGTGGGGTTGGGTGAAGGGAGGGAGACACTATTGAACAAATAAATTAATTCTTGTTCATCAAGTACTTTCTGCTGTGTGCTGCGCCCTGTGCATATGACACATGGTGTCTCCTTGCCTATGTGGTGAAAAGTATTTTTCCAATCACATTTTACAAACGAGGAAAATGAGGCCCAGAGAAATAACCTCACATCATTTCTCAAGATCACACAGCTGAGCAGTGTCCAAGGTAGAGTTCAAACCCGGAATTCTCTACTTCTAGTCCAGGTCTCTGTACTCCACACCTATCTGGTGGGTGAAGTGTTTGAAGAAATCACTATTGTGGAGAATAGGTTTATTAAAACTCTGAAGGGGGCTGGGGATATAGCTCAGTTGGTAGAGTGCCTGCCTTGCAAGCACAAGACCCTGGGTTCAATCCTCAGCACCGAAAAAAAAAAAACAACAAAACAACTTTGAGGGACTGGGCTGGGGTTGTAGCTCAGTGGTAGAGCGGTTTTCTAGCACAGTTGAGGCACTGGGTTCTATCCTCAGCACCAAATAAATTATTTTTTTTAAAAAATCGTCTGAAGGACTTGGGTTAAGATCCTTACTCTGCAGATGAGATTGATTCTTAAGGATGTAAATTCACTGAGCCCACAACGGGCAAGTAAGTGATAGTCAAACCCAGCTATGTTTAAAAGTCCACATCTTCTTTCCCTTTTTTTTTTTTTTTTTTTTTTTTTTGTACTGAGGTTGAAACCCTGGGGCACACTTCCACTGACCTACATCCCCAGCCTTTCTTATTTTTCATTTTGACACAGGGTCTCACCAAGTTGCACAGACTGGAACTTGGAACTTGGACTCCTGCCTTTTGTTCTTCATCCTCCTCAGATTTGTAGGATTCTGACTCTGCATTTTAAAAGTCACTCACAACCCTACTGTCCTGCCTGAGAAAGTGGGATCCGAATGACCGTGTCTCTTTTTTTGCCCCTCTTCCCCACAGGGCATCATGGTGGGAGGCCTGAAGAGGAAACACTCGGATTTGGAAGAGGAGGAGGAGGATGAAAAGTGGGACTGGAGTCCAGCAAGCCTGCGAAGCTGCCAACAAGCTCTACTCCGCATCTCCCTAGACAAAGTCCAGCGCAGCCTGGGCCCCCGAGCACCCAGTCTCCGCAGACACGTCCTCATCCACAACACCCTACAGCAACTCCAGGCTGCCATTCACCTGGCTCCAGCACCTGCCCTGCCCCCTGAGCCCCTGTTCCTGGGCGAAGAAGATTTCTCCCTGTCCACCACCATTGGCTCTATCCTCAGGGAGCTCGAGACATCCATGGATGAGACGGAAGCTCCTCAGAATCCAGTGGCTCCCCCAGGCCTCCAGAATGAAGTGCTACCCCAACCTGACCCAGTCTTCTTAGAAGCTCTGAGCTCCCGGTACCTGGGGGACTCTGGCCTAGATGACTTCTTTCTGGACATTGACACATCTGCAGTGGAAAAGGAGCCTGCACTGGCCCCCCCAGAACCTCCTCACAACCTCTTCTGTGCCCCAGGGTCCTGGGAATGGAATGAACTAGATCACATCATGGAAATCATTCTGGGGTCCTAAAACGACAATGGAGGCAGAACCCTTCCTCACAGCGGCCTCAGTGGGCTGGCTCCCTGGATGCAATTCGTGTGTGTTTTGATGGGGGCTCCAGATAGTGACTATGGTCTCCTTTCCTCCCATTTCAGGGTTCCACAGACTTACTTGCATGTGTGTGTGTCTGGTTACCCCAGCCTTCTGTGAAGGTTGGGTCTTCCTTAATTTATCTGTTCCAAATGCCTTAATGAGACTCTGTTTCTGGGAGTCTGACTTCTCACACGTTTCTTCTGCCTTTTCCTCTGGTTCCCACTCCCCTGTGACCACTGGGGCCTCAGGGAAGATAAAGTGGGACCTGTGGACAGTGGTGGGTGTGCTGCCAGGTCGCTCTAGAAACCCAGGATCTGCCTCTTGTGGGAGTGGGAGGGGCTGGTCTCCTTCCCCCAGGCTGAACCCCACTTCCTTGGCAGGACCCCAGCCCCAGCAGCCTCCTGATTCAGAACCGGGCCGGACCACGTGCAATAGGGTGGAAACCAAACTGCTCCATGCCGCATTATTTAAAAGAAAGGCAGGGTTTGTGGTGGCTTTTTTTTTTTCTTTTTGATTGTAATTTTTTAATTTTAAATAAAAGTATTTTGAAAGGAATGTTGTTGCCTTAAGTGTCTAAACTTCATTAGGGTGATGGGAGGGACCTGGGAAGTTTCCTAGGCACCTGCACCTTTTCCCTGAAGAGTGAGTTACTAAGTGCTTGTTAAGAGTGCTGTTTTAGCCACATTATTTGAATTAAGTCTTTAATCCTAAGGATTATATAGAAGTAAGTACTGTTATCACATTTTACATAGAAAACTAAGATTCAGAGGCTGAGGGTGTGGCTCAGCAGTAGAGTGCTTGCCTAACATGGGCGAGGCCCTGGGCACTGCAAAAAAATAAATGTGAAGTTCAGAGGCTAAGTCACTTCTTCAAGGTCACAGTTTAGGAAGACCAAGGACTAAGGAGTTAGTTGGCCTCCAGAGCTTTATTTTTTGGTTGTTCTATCACACTGGGGATGGAGCCCAGGGCCTCTGGCGTGCCAGGTTAAGTGCTCTGCACTGAGCTAATCCCCAGCAAGAGCTTTGTCCTTAACTATTGTGTTTATGATGCTTCTTGGTAGATTTAAACTTCTCAGTGGTGTGGGCTGGCACATGCAGTGTGTGTCACGGGACTTAAAAGTCTAACTTCTTTGTTACGAACTATGCTGTTGAGGCCCAGAGGGAAAGAACATGTCCACAGACACCTTACCCCCACCCCCGCCAGTACTGAAAGCAGATCTTTCCAGGAGACTGCCAGGAAGCAGAGCCCTGCTTGAGTTAAGGAACATACTTTGGGAGGTACAAGCAGGGAGGCCAGGGGGAAGGCAATTTCATATACTTCCATGTGACCATTCCCAGGTGAGTTTATGCAGCATTAGGGACTTTCCTGACCCAGGCCCTGGGGCACACCTGTAATCCCAGATACTCAGGAAGCTGAGGCAGGAGGATTGATCTGCAAGTTCAAGGACAGCCAGGGCAATGTAGTGAGACCTGTTTCAAAAATAAAGGGCTAGAGGTGTAACTCAGTGGTAGACTGCCCCTGTGTTCAATCCCCAGGACAAAAAAAAAAAAAGAAGAAAGTGAATTTTCTGGAAGAGTGGCAAGCAGGAGCCACCGCTGAGTATATCAACCACAGGGCGAGAAAGGATGAGGATTTGCCTGTGGTTTCTGGCTCATACAAATATCTCACCCTGAGAGGGGCACTGTACTTAAGTTAAAAAGTAGACAGGTTACCTGAAAGTAGATGTCAACCTAGAGAGGGAGGGAGGAAGTGACTAGGGGATCTCAAGAAAGCACACAAGCCCGGCACAGTGGCGCACGCCTGTAATCCCAGCACTTGGGAGGCTGAGGCAGGAGGATCGCGAGTTCAAAGCCAGCCTCAGCAACTTAGCGAGGCCCTAAGCAACTCAGTGAGACCCTGTCTCTAAATAAAATACAAAATAGGGCCGGGGATGTGGCTCAGTGGTGGAGTGCCCCTGGGTTCAATCCCTGGTACCAAAAAAAAAAAAAAAAAAAAAA